>VBVR01003812.1:0-16244 GCA_011638315.1 Tetramorium parvispinum
TATATGTACAATCAATAATATATTATAAAAATAATGTATTATATTACATTTTGCAATTTTTAAAAGTATAATAAAATCCTCATTAATAATTTAAAATACTTGTTTTGTATAAATAAATATATATCCGTACCGAATTTCATAAACTGAAACATTTATTCTTTATTTTTATATTTTTATATTATTTGAAATATATTATTACACGCATATCTTGCTTTGATTCCTTCGCTTTCTTTTATTTAATTTGATATTATAAGAATATTTAGTATTTCATATCAAAGTATTTTTTTAATTCCAAAAGTAAAATTTTTTTTCATCATTTATATATTTTACATATCAATACGGTTGTTATCATTTTAAACACCGACAAAATACTATTAGAGACTAACAATATATAATGACAATAAATTCTGGTTAAAAACGGACGAATCAAAAAGTCTTGTAGGATTGATCAAATATTTTGATTATTATAATAGAAATTCTGATTTTTATAATAGAATTCAATACTTTATAACTTATAATAACCAGATTATTTGATCAATCCTACAAGATTTTTCTGATTTATCCGTTTTTAACCAGAATTTTTTTTCAGTGTATAACTATAAAGATGACTACAAAAGATCGATGGGCACTAAAATATAATATCAAAAATTAAATGTACACGTTTTTTCAATTTATATAAATATTTAAACTGTTATTTTAGCGGACAAGATATTAAAAAAAATAAAACGATGATCCTAATTGTTTGTGAAGAATTAATCATTTTAGAAATTCAGATTTCTGGATAATGCAGGTATAAACGCATTTGTATCACGTTGGGAAAAATATAACATATTGAATCTACTAGCGCAGTTTAATTTATAAAATTCATTTCAGATAAAATTACAGTTTGATATTTTACTGCTGGAATTTTCTGCCGTAATTTTCTGTTCTCGATAATGGACTTTCTTGCAGACGCTTTGCATTGTCCTCCGATTTACCGCAGCCTCGCGGTTTGTCATCTCGATCAGCATTGCACGTTGTGGTTAAATACATCGATAGTTGTCCGACCTGCTTTCTTCATGCTACAAAGGACGGCTATCAATTCTTGCTTCGAGTACGACGAATTTATTGCAACGTATAAACGTCAGAAATATTTATTCCTGTTGAACCGGGAGTTTAATGCGACAGGAAGAGTCGTTCCGACGTTTTAAAATTCTTTTAACAATCCGTTCTTCGTTATATGCGTTTTTTTTCTAATATAATTTTCTAATTTTCGAATTCGATTGGTCGCACTAGTACTCAGTGCATATTAAAGTCGTAATGCTTGTACATAAATCGACGTAAGGATGAATGCTTAACATAAATATAGAAATGTATTAAAAATCGAAGTCTTTAATTCATTTTATCGTGCTATTTTTTTAAATATTTATTGGGCATTTTATTATTCAAGATGTTTCAAATTCACATTCAGATTAGATCAGTGTACAACGGCTTTAATGTACTGAATACGCACTAGTGCGACCAATCGAATTCGCTATTAGTAATCATCGCGAAACAGACAACATTTTATCTATGCAGAAAAACAAGAAAAACTGAAGGCACAAAGATGTAAAAATGTATATGTATACATATTTCAATTATTAATTCGATTTGTTAGATGGACGGTATACTTCTACATCTTATCCGTGTAAATCTGTCGATCAATCTCGAAGAATTTGACGAAAATAACTGGAATTATAAGGCTCGTAGAAACGTAATCATATCATTTCGATGTATGATTGCGTATCCTTTAGTTTAAAGATAATGTAGAATTATGACGTAACTTCTCGCGCGGTCGACGTACGCATTTGATTATGCCAGGCGGCTATTTGCGGTAAATCAGCGGTTTAGCGCAGCCCCGTAATGACAGGCTCCTGATATATTTGCGATTTTCAGCATCCGTTCGAACCGCGCGCACCTAATAGCCGCATGTTAGAATGTATGTACATGGCCGCGGGATGCACTCGTAAATGCTCGCGTGTGCATAAGCGCGCGCTTCTCGCAATTCTCGCATACCGCGAATCGTCGCTCTTTTGCAATCTGTTTAACGATCCCGGCACACCTGTTGCAGAAACCAGGTAGCAATGATCGCGCCGAGCCAGTTCTTTTCTTCTCACTCAGGGGGAAGTGATATCGGAATATCTAAAAAGGTTGATGTTCCGTGTTGACGATAGAACCATTAAATCCGCTCGAAACTTTCTCGTTTAAAGCAAGAAGAAATCAATATAAAATTGATTACGCCTAATGACACGCTCGTTTATACATTCCAAAAGTTATGGATTTCCCACTCCTCGGGAAGAAGGAAGACGGCGAACTTTTAACACTTGAATCAAAATCTAAAAATTATGCACGGCCTACACTGAGAGAGAAAAATACTTATAAAATACTTATAAATATAAACTAAAAAATACTTATAAAAATATAGTTACTTTTGTCCTCAACCACAATTTTCGAATATTTCTAACGATAATTATGGTTAACATAATAATGATGCATATAGTTAAGTTAATCAGATTTCGTGTTGGAAATATAAAATTATGGTTTGAAGCCAAAAGTAACTATATTTTTTTCTCTCAGTGTAATATGAAAATAAAAATTAATCGAAATTAAAAATTCGAGAAGGATCTTTCGCGTAACGGAATAATTTGGACTTGCACGCTTACACACGCGTCGGCGTGAAGACTTGCGGAGTGACAAGTTCTAAGGGAGACGCGATAACTGGTTTACGCACGCAAAGGAAGCCCCGACGAGAGAGGCCGATGCCGCGCAAAGGCGGCGGCGCAATTGCGATCGGGTGATGAGGTAAAAAAGGGAAGAGCCGCGCATCGGAAGCGAATGGCGCCCGAGGTTATTGCCGGAGCGGAGAAGGACGGGCGGAATGAGTTCGAACGAAGTACGCCCATTCCCGCTTAGAATCTAGTCTACCGGAAATTTGCAGTTACCTCGCATTCCTCGCAGGGTCGAACGCTCCGGGGGACGCCCCGCCGGGGATCGTTAATTGCTCGTGGCTGAAACGGGATTTCCAATTTCTGCATTCGTCGCGGGGATGATTTTCATCCGCCGGACGGATAGAAAAGCAGACGTAACGGCGGAAAGCAGTTGTCGGACGGTGTGCCATTATCGATGAAGCACGCGTCTACAATTCCAAGCTTCGGACACGAAGATGATAAAGACGAGTCTTCTTTTTCGAACTTATTTCGAGATTCGACTTTTCATTGCGTCGACATTGATCGCTTTGAGCTAATATATGCGTATTTGAAAAAAAGAATATTAGTACTAAATAAATGCTTTTGTTTTAAAATTAGTATATAGGACTATGTGCATGTATCATTGAAGATGATGACGTATGATAGTCAAATGACGATCTACATTCTAATTAATTAATTAATTCTAATAAATACTAATATATTATTATATATACAATATTATTAAATATTTGCATTTTTTAAAAAAAGCTTTATATTATTGCAAATACGTAGTAAACTGATTATGTTTTTTGATTGATGTGTTCGTTGAAAAATCTATTTTACATTAAAATGTTTTTTATTTCGTTCTTGTTAATATAAGAAATATTGTAGTAGAAAAACGGTCAATGTGTGCACTGTTTGCCATAAGAGATTATGTTTTACAAACAGTAATTTTCTCGAAAACCGTACAGTAAATTGGATTCAAATTTTACATGTAGGAACAAAATATATTAATGAACATCTTAGCCAAATATTATGACAACGGTGTTATCTTTGAAATTCTGACATACATCTTTTAAACAAAGTTTATTTTAATTTGTTTATGGAGTAAACTTTTTTATTTCTGGAAAATTCATGAAGTCATTACAGAAATATGCATGAATATAAAACCCAAATCGAAAGCTTTTTCTTATTCAATTACTTATTTGTTTCTTCTTTTAATCAATTTTTATTTCTCTATTCGCGCCTTCTTATTTTCTTCATTTTATTAAAGTGGAATTATCCTTCATTAAAGTTTAAATGGATCTTTTTGAATTTCTAGTGATACGTATGAGCACGAGAGGGAAAAGAAAATAAAGTGAAAGGAAGTGTGAGAAAAAGCGCGAGTTGGCGAGCCATCACTTTCAATTCCTCTGCAAATTAATGTCCAATTCGATGGCTTTATCTTGCGAGTAGATATATTTCTTTCATTGAGAAATTCCGGCAAAGTTTCCGCAGTGGGATTAACGGCCTCGTTATGCGTCAAGTGCAAGAGCATCCGAGAATAGAATCCGAATAGTCAATAGAACTCTTGCGGTAATGCTGCGTTATTCATATGAATTTAATCGGATTAAAAGGCCAAACTGCATTATATTATTTTATATAATTGCAATTATGGTAATATATTGTAATTATATTACAAACTTTGGACAAAATAACTAATTCGTTTGTCAATTTTGTTAACATGCTTGTTACATTTGATGGAACATGTTTTTTAATAAATGCGTAACGAAATAATTATATAATAAGTCGTAATAAGTGTTAAAATAATACAAAATTGAAATAAATTAGATAATAAACAAAAATTACAGTATTTCGTAATATTTAAAATATTGATATCGAGTAAAAATGAAAAAAAATTGGTATCAATTGTAAATAGAACTAAGGCGTGATTAATTTGTATCACACTGTTACAATACAATAAAAATACTTGTAAAATAATATGGATAATTTGAGACATATCGAAAGGATTGAAAGAGAGAAGACTGTCGTGTGAAAAAGATAAATAAAATTTTGGTGTCAAAATCGATCGCATCAAGGAAGAAATCTAAAGGGAAGAGAATCAGAGTGGCGGCGTATGATCAGCCAATCGAACATGTCGTCTATCGTAGCGGTCCAGAAAATATAATTTATCGTTCGATTCACCCAGTCAAGCGTGTGGACGCGTATAAGTGGCGTATATCCACATGGGCGGCCGCATAAGCTATCGCGTTTCCGCAGGAATGAACGAAAGCGCCTTAATATCGCCATAACAAAACGCATCATTCACAATATACCTGACGCGTACGCGCGGGCAACTCACACAAAGGGCCATAATACGTTAACTAGACTTGAGAAGCAAATGTAGCGACACGACATCGTGACGGTGCCGACAATGTTAAATACTTATTGCTGAGGTTTAAATCGCCTCAAGTGAGTGGAAGATTTGTTATTATGGTTACGCTAGATTCTGCCGAGAGAAGATAAGGCGAAAACCTTTTCTGGTTGCATCCGCGAGGCTTCGTCATATTTTTCTGCTGTTATTTGGTGCAACCAGCTGATCACTTTCTCGCTTTTTCTTTTGTTGAAGAAAAAAGAAATTTGATATAAAGAAAATAATATTTCCGCATTCTTATTTTCATTTAGACAGAATAACGTTCTCTTGTCTTTCTTGTTATTTGTTACGTACTAGGTATAACAAATTTATATCAACTTTCTATTCGTGTCTCATTGCGCGACTGTAAGTCGATCGCAAGAGATACAGCAGTTTGGAAAAGAATAAAATAAAAAATTGCATTCAGTCTTTTAATGCTTAGTTTCTCGCGAATTGTTTCTGTTGTATTGTTTTTATACTTCAACTTTCTATGATATTCTATATATATAAATAGCGATCTATATGATAACAATATTATAACATAAATAGTTATTTAAACGAAGCCCCCTGAGCCGGTAGAATTCCGCTGGTGCAATCGAACGAACGAGCGAAGCCCCACCAGCGCGCAGTGTCACCATCGATATCCGCAGTGCCGTTGTTGGCATCCGGCCAAAATCTATCCTTCGCTTCCACACCCCGGCTACGTACTTTGTAAATCGAGGTTACCCGGGCTTCTGGCGTCGCGCCCCTTTATCGTCCGAGTTTTCGGCCCGTAATTCGGCATAAGGTCAAGATTGCGCTCATTATACAGGCTCAGATATCCAAATCTGTTGAGAGCAGATTTTCGAAAGTGTTTCCTACAATTTTTGTACATTATAATTGGCTATAATTATAATTAGCATCCGATTCTGTCAGATCGTATCAACTTATTTAATTCCTCGTGTATCTCGTGTGTATATGTGTTATAAAACATGCAAAAAAAAAAGAAAACGAATATTTCTCCAATTTCTTTCACGGTTCAGAAGAAAATGGCAGTTCCCTATGGTATCTCTTTTTCTCTTCCTTTATCGCTACGCGGGATTCTCTCATGAGAATTTATGGAGCGGGACGATGAAAACTATCCATCTTTCTTCACGACTTGGCAAACGGGCTTTGTGCGATAACGTCCCCTGGATCACGGGAGCTATCGCCAGATGTTGATTGGCCTCTGTCATTTTTATCCACCGGTTTTTTATTTGTCACATTGTTATGACATCATTGTTGAAAAGATAAATGTATCGTTTTGCGTGATGAGTGGTTAAGGGTATCTCAGATCTTTACAAAATATCAAGCATGTCCTGATTCAAGATTCCGCGATTTCTTGATTGAAAGAAATATACGATTTGGTTAGAGTTAACTGTGAACTTTTTCGTAATATTATTTAATAAAAAAAGAAAGAGAGATTTTCAGTACGATTATGTGTAATCAACAAAGAATTCATTAATTTTTAGTCAATTAATGAGAGATCGACGATAATAGCTAGATGAGAGAGTCGCATAAATTTATACAATTTACAATTAGCATGTATTCAAATTTACTTTCCAAACGTAACAGTTGTTCTACAAATAATATTGACCCGGTTATATGAACATGATTATAATTTATATATAATGTTTACGCTTAAATATGTATATGCGAGTTACAAGATAATTAAACAATTATCAAAGTAAATTTAACCATGTAGTTGAAAAAAATTTGTAGACTAAAGCGCAAACCTTATTCTATATTTAATATACTTTTCCCCCCCCGTACAACTATTATCATACATGTAAACGTACGAGAATAAGTAGTCGGAAGAAAGAGCGGAACTTGGCGATACGCGATATCGCGAAAACGGATCGTCCATACCGTTGTGGACAAAATACGAAGACAACGGACGAGGAAGAGATGGGTGAGAAAGATATGGAAATAGTTTCCTTAAAGATGGCGATGCGGCGAAAAGATTTGCGAAGAAAGAAGTCGTTAGAGGGAAAAGTGATAAAGGAATCCTACTAGGAACTTTGCATAACGTCCTGCGTGGAAGTAGAAAGAAGCACGAAAAATATGAGCATGATGTTAGATGGCTTAATTTCTGCCGTAATGTACGGAAAATGCGATGCTTTCGACGTTAACGCGAGAAAATCTTTTCGAAATGGAGATTAAGCGTAAGTTTCCGTGTTTAACGCTGCTCTCCTCCTGGTAATAAATTTCAGCTCGGGAATTATTAGGTAAACATTATACTGTGTATGTCGCATGAGACCAGAAATGGAAGATGCCCCGATTTCGCGTGGGTGATTAATTTCTTTCTGTGTTAGATCGATGGCCTGCATTATCTCGCTCCCAAGAACTTGATATCGCGTATATATCGAGATCTGATTTGTAGATTGGGCATGCGGGCTGATAACGATATATACTGACTGGTAGATTAAGTAGCAATTAGACCTTTCTAATCTGGGTCCCCTTGAAACCGTACCAGCCAACGTACTCTATCTAAGCTGGTACAACCCTCAAAACGGCCCTTGCTCTAATCCCCATTATCGTGCTAGTCCTTCGAAATCTTCTGCTGAGAAAACATATGGCAATTTGGGGACAATGGCGGGAAGCTAATCTTATTAACTTTCTACACGATAATAGCATTGAGGCTCCCTCAGCAGCTACTGTTACTGAATGATCAGTACAAAGTATCATAATATTGATTATACGAGAGAAGAGAAAGAAAAGGGATGAAATTCAAGGATCAGACAAAATGTTAATCTTTGCATACAAAAGATGTTTTAATTTCTAGATAAAACTCATTTAAACTTCAGCTTCAGATTTTTAATCTATCAAGAATTATTAAAATAGTGTTGTTTAGAAATATTTATCAATTTTTTGAAATGATACAGCCTTTTGAATTATTTGATACTATTTTTGCTGAAAACTAAAAAATTTAGTTTTAAATAATAAAATTTATTTGTTTTTAATTCTTATCAATTTATGTCTCTGGTAATCCTTTCTATTTCTTTTTCATTATTTTTTTCACAATGCACTATAAAATGTGGTTAAGAATTTAAATACGGGTATATATATTATTTGTTTAGTATCCCTCAGTGCAGACAACGGTGCGCTTTTCGATATTGAGTCAAAAGCGCGTAAGAAGAGGAGTGCTTCACCTAGAATTCTGACGTATGATGCACATTTAGAGGCAATTCCATTAGAATCCTACGAAAAATTCTCTTTGACGACGTATTACGAATGTGATTTCTGGAAGTAAGAGCTGCGATGGCATAAGGGAATAAGAATGGAATAGGTGGGGCACAGGGGAGAAAAGTTAGGTGGTATGTGCGCTTTATGATCGTGGATATATTCCATTTTCGTCTTTCGCCACTTTATCCGTCCTCTTTGGGTAAGGCTAGCTAAGTACATTTGATTGTAAGCTGCCCAGCCAGGTTTAAGGCTGATTTACAGCCGGGTAGTAGCCTGACTCGCACGCACGTGAGTGGACTGTACGTGGTTTCTATTCTCAAGCGCTTGAGCCGTTATTAACTTCACGCGCGGCGCAACGCGATCCTTCTATCCAGTCGTTTCCACTGATTCTCACTCTTTTTGTTCCTGTCGCATACTTATAACTTTCGTTTATTTTATTATTAATGCTTACTCTTGGCTCGTTGTAACTGTAGCTATTTTTTTCATCTTATTTTATCTCAGACCGATCGAATTTTTTTTATTATTCTACAAAATTTATTTCCCTTTCATGTTATTTTATGAAAATATTTTATGTAATAAATAGTATAATAATTGTGTTGCATTCTAAAATAGTCTATCTATATTTTTTTTGTGTGATATATTGTGATGATTACGCGAAACACATTGCACAGGTAACTGCAATTCTTGAACACAAAAATTATTTGTCAAAGAGAAGTAATAAAGAATACATGTTCCTTAAGTCTTCTTAAGTTTGTTTGCACGTGAACGATTGATTGAATTTTCTTTAATGAAGATTTGGTATATAGAATATCACAAATTTGTCTTTTTGTTTTAAATCTTTGCAGGATTTCGATATAAATATTTTGTTTAATTTCGTTCTTACGAATTGTTTGTTTGATAAGAAATAGTAGGTATTTATTTTTACTTATAATTGGTATTTAATTTAATTCTTTTTTCATTTAAACGATGAACGAAATAAAATTAAGACTGGCATCTTATTTGAAGAAAACGTGTTTGACCGGGTTACGTAACTAAGAAAGTATCGAAGTACAAAAGGGAGAAAACCTCCTTCGAAGTACAAAAGGAGAGAATTGGCAAAGGAGAAGAGGCAAAAGTTCAGAGTGAATGACGAAGGAGGATACGGGAGAGAAGAGCGAATGAGTTGGAAGCGAGAAAAAGAGAAGCAACGGTAATTAGACGGATGATTGAGCCCTCCTTAAAGAGATGATCCTGACTGCAAGTAGTTGGAGAGACTTGCAGGCGAGGCAAGAGGCGAATAGTTTGATGTTCGAACCTAAATGTGAAATTACTTGGCCGCTGCTATTTAGACGTCGATAGAACAAATAGCTTTTCGAGGGGAATTAGTAGTTGCGCAAAAAGCGGATGTGGATTAACGATTAGATCATGCGCTATTAACGGTGGCATAGAGGAGCCGATTAAGCCTACAGAATGTGTCAATCTCGCGTGCGGGCGGCCGCATCATATTAACGTCAAAACCTGTCGCCTCTCTGCATCCCTGCGAAAACCACAAGCGAATGGTGCTATGGCGCTAGCACATAAATTAACTTACATGACATTGACAGCTAATATATTCTCTATCCTTTTATAATTTCATTACAAGTAATAAATAATATAATTGAAATTTTTATAATTTATAATTTTCTCGATAGAATCAAGCGAAAGAATGGAAGGGAAGGGAAGAAGAGTGAGACGTTATATATACATATATGTAGTTTGAATTATTAATAATATATAATTTACAACATAGAAGAGAATTAACAATAACATCAACGTAAATAATAACTGTTTAAAATAAAAATACAGACAGAGTAAAATCGACGATACGATATTCCCTTTACAATTGAAAGACATTGTGACGTCATTATTTTACAATCAAACGAAGGGGCGTATATGTCTCGAGACGTGAATTGCCGAGTATACATTCTCATAGTACAGGCGTCGCTGCTGACTTCCAGTACCCGTTACAACGAACCTTATCAGCAACCATGCGTTTAACTTAAGCTCGTTGCCACGTCGCGTAGATCGTTGTTGCTCGCTAATTCGCTATTATTAATATCGATCACAATGTGAATGAGTCAAAAATTATAGAATTTGAAAAAACCATTGCTATGTCAACTAAAAGTTAAAAGTATTTTATTATTTTTTAAGAATTAAAAAAGAATTTGACATTTTGCGAGTTGTAAGAATGTATATTTAAAATTTGCATTTGAGCTGTCTTTAATGCCTTACGCACACCAAATTTTGTTCGTTTCCATATTTATTAGATTTTTGTTGTATATCATTCGAGAATATTTTGGTTTTTCGTGCATTTATATCATTTATTAATATATCTAGCAATTAATCGTACAATTTTTATGAAAAAGATTTGGGTGAAGGAGAGAAATAACCATGTAATATTAAATTATGTAAAAATGAAAGAATAATTTTCTATAACAGACATGTTTGAATGTAAGCGTATTGGACATCGTATTAACTAATTGTCCAATTCTTAATTTATCGAACTTAATTGCTCATACAAACATTGTACTATGGGTGAGAAGGGAACATAGACCACGCATCGTCGTGGTCGGACTGCAGACAGTCCACTGCCAATCATTATATCCCTGGCATGCGAACATACCACTGTGTGCGAAACGGGGTATGCGAGAGGGTCAGGGGACGTTCTGCTGGTCGATGAGGGAATATGGCAGCACGGCAAGGGATGTGACGAGAGTGGTCGACGAGAGCACGCTCTCGGGAATGAGGGGGGTGACAAAGGGCGAGCACTATATTGGCATACCAACGGTGTGGGCGATATAGGAATACTTCAAGAACAACTTTATAGCGCGAAAGCCTGCCGACTCGAGATTCCTCCCTCGGAGATTGCCTACCTTCCTTCCTTCACTGACGTGCAAAGATGAATACAGGCCGGGAGCTAAGCTACGTGAACCTGCTGAGTATTAATATGGAACAAGTACACGTTAGAACACCATTAATGAAAAAAAGCAAAAAACTTGGAACGATTTATTTTATAAAATACAAATTTTTAGTCTTTAAAATTAGAAATTAACTCTCAATCTTGATAGTTATGCAAAAGACAGATTTTTTCCGCGATTTTAATGAAATTTATTACAATTAAGTAAATATATGGTAAATATTAAATTATCTAATCGAATAATGAACTATTCTACAAAATTGGAAAAATTAATCGATTCTTTCTAATCATGACAAATTAATTTACTTTTGTACTATTGCTAATTTGTTTTATAAATTACAAGATTATGAATGTTCAGCTAGAATTGCCGATTATAGAATACTGTTAAAAAGCGAAATTTTTAACATCTTTTAAAATATCTTAATTATTTTGAAGAATTCATACATTTTTAAATATTAAGAATTACAAACGAAATAAAGAGATGTTGAAATATTGCGCTTTATTGCGTAAATCGCGCATGCTCGAAATGCAGAAATTTATACTGCATCTTAATCGAGTTTTATTAATTTATTTAATATTGTTATTTCGATGTTTTAAGTTACTTAATAATTTTTTTATTTTAATTAAGATATATAATTTTTTCTATTGTCATATCTACTATCAAAATTCATGCAGAGGTTATCGTTTTTTATGGAAAATATCCCTCCTACATAAATAATTCATGTGTATTTTTTTCTTTCCTTAGATAACTTTAAAACGCTTAATTGAAATTGAGACCTAAAGCGTTTGCGCACGTCTGACCAAATCTCCGCATGTTCCACTGTTATAATACTAGCACACGTGTGTGTATATAAAGCCACGTGCATATGTCGGAATTCTCGAATGCAATCAAACGCAACGCATTTGACATGATTGAAGCCATCAAGGCATGCTTAAACGCTACTAACGGAACAACCTACACCAAACACCCTGATCGCATGTCCGTACTTTTCACCATTGTTAACTGTAATACCGTGATTTATTCATTTCATTATTTTACTTTTTCAATTCCTTCTTAATAATTCTTACAAAAATCTTGTTTATTTTCAAAATTAAATAACAGATATTATGTATTAATAATTAATATTAATATTAGTTAAATGTGTTAAATATTAATCTTAAATAATTAAAAAGACAAAATTTTCTTAATAACGAGTCAGAGATATTAAATTTTTAACGTTTTTTTCAAATTTTTTTAAAAATTAAAATTAAAATTTTTTCTCTTTTCAATAAAATCAAGATTCCTGATTCTGCAAATTATCTGTGTCTTGCAAAACATGCTCGCATTATTTACAAAACACATGTATCAAGCCAGATAGCTTGCGGAAAATGTGGCGGCGAGTCGCATGAGCGAGCGAGGAGGTCGGTCAGAGTGATTTAGTCGAATCAGTAACCCGCGGTGTTGCGTTACTTGTTTACTGCCAGAGCACCCGTTGCATTATTCAACAGCCGCCCATATTTATCAAGCCGATAGTCAAGCAGGGTGGCAGCAAGTACGAACGATACGTAAACGCGTAAAAGGAAGTAAACGATAGTAGGACCTTTGTTAAGGATCGTTTCCTATGGATGACTTTTCCTTTCTCCCGATTGCAATTGGCTAAAAGCATAGATGTTACATTGTACAGAGGAAACAAGATAAAAAGTGACTTTTCCAAGTCTTTTTGAGCGATATACAAGGCATTCCGTAACAGATAGCAGAAATAGAAGGATAAGACATTTTTTCAATTTTTAAAATTAATTCTTTCAAAAGCACAGTTTAGTTTCGTATTATAAATAATTTAATTAATTTCTTACATATAAAATTATTATTCTTCTTAGTTATACTATCATAAAATATCTTGTAAATTCTCCAAATACATTTTAATTTTCTTTATAATTTAAATTAAAGCTTTATAGTTTAAGACTCTTTTAGAAGCAAAGATTTATGATAACTTCTTAAATTTTAACATTAAATATATAAATATATAAACACATTTCTTCGTAAACATATTCTAAAAAGACGGAAGCAAGAATGCATAATTTTTGTAGACGGGAGAAATTGCAATTAGCAAAGCGCGGATCATTTGCACGCAAGTATTCCGAGTGAAGGCGGAAAGCCATTAAGGAATATTCCCACGTGTAGAGCGCACTTAATGAGCGATATAATTTATTGGGTCTACTCGCGGGTAGTAGTTAATAGGGTCTGCGACCTACGACCCATTAACCGGAGGTCGATTGCGAGATATCGTTGGCGAACATCTGTCATACCTTGTGCACGATAGGTCAAAGTAGGACCAAACCCTAAATTACCCAAAAGAATTTAAAATTGGACGAGAATACCAAAATTGTTCTGTCCGATTCTCAAATAATATCTGGATATAAATAAAGAAGACTTGGAAATCGACTACTTGATTATAGGAAAATTTAAAGATTTATTAATTTAGACTTCTAATGAAATTATAAAAAAATAAAATTGATAATTTTGTTATTGTTTCATATATAATGTCGTACATTAAATGCAAAAGAAAGAAAAACGTTTAAATTTTTATATTCAATTATTGGAAAATTTAAAACAGATTTTTACTAACTACTAACTTGATATTTAAATGTCTAATAAAGTTACAAAAAGAAACAAAGGTTCTTTGGCTATTTTTGTTATTTCTTCTGTTCATATTTCATATTGTTTCATAGTTCCGAATCAGCTTAAGTACTATTGCAGTATTTATCACTGTAGTTCTTAGAAGTTTCGTTCGCAAATATTTATACAAGGTAGCAGACAATTCACTTGCTTCTTCTCTCCCTACAAACAGAGAATACAATAATGCTGAATAGTATAGCGTGACAATATAATCCTTCACAACACTAAGTTATCAGTCATTTCTCTGCTAACCTACTTATATAACGGTGTTCATAATCTGTTATATATATTCTCCATCTTAGAAACTTTAAGGGCTTTATATTAAGTATTTTATATAATATATATAGTTTTTTTTCGTTTGCTTAATTTGTTATTTCGAATTATGTAAACCAATTTAAAAATCTTTTTTCCATCTTTCTGAATATTTGCGTAATCCAAACAGTTATATCTATCAAAAACAGATGCAAAGTGCCTAATATAAATGTTATCAATATGATATTGTAGAAACATAATAGAATTTACTTATGGATTATGATGACAAATTGACTGCGGAAATCGAACAGAATCTACCATTTACATGGAATATATCATTTAAATGGTTACGAAGTGATAGATACTGCTCGGTTTCTGCTGGCAATCTACTGTCAGATTATGTCGTCAGACTTTGCACGACACGAGCTTAATGCGGACGCAGTTGATGGCTATCTATTGCAATCTGTTTGAATCTGCGGGCAAACTACTAGTATATATCTATTATTTTGCTTATTGAGAACTTAACAAATAAAATTTCTTTAATTTTTAACTGTTCTGGAAAAATTGACATAATTATAATAGACTTTTGCACAAATTTATTTTTTTCTAATTTTTCGAAAGAATTGTTTCAGGAGAGATACGAGTCAGTGCAAAATATTTGCAAAATTTGTTATAAACTAATGTTTACAAAATAGAATTTTTATACATTTATATATTTGTATTCCAATTTCGTGCTTTTACTGTTAGAAATACACTTGAAATTTTGGAATTTAAATATCATTCAATACAGGATGTCAATTTGAAATTTTTATTTGGTTCAACAAGCACTTTATATCACACTTACATCACAGAGTCGTAAAAAAACAATAGAGCATGCCCCATTATTTCTTCCTTTGTAAGAATAATTCAATATCTTTGTAATTGTACTTCGCCATTTTTATTATTTTTACGAGATTTTATTTTTCACCACTGTGCTGTCATAGCCCGAAGGGAAAGTATTCGTTACATAAAATAAATCTGTATTTTACTCTACAGCTTTGTCCGGCACACTGCACGCGTTATATTCCATCACTTCATTCCCCGTGACCCAGTCGAGCCGCTTAACCGGCTGTACAAGCTCGACGTCGCTCACCACCGACATTCCATTCTTCGTTCTCCATATCGAGAGGTGTCGGTGTCGCATTCCGTCCCATCCTATTCTATAGGAAGGCCGATCATGTCGGTTATAGGGACGGCAAAAATATTGCGCGGCAGATAGGGGTAGAAGGGAACCAACGGTACCTCTAGAGAGGAACTGAACATTTTTCTAGCCCCCCTCCAGCCCCTCCACGCTGGCAAGCACGCCCATCCTCGTAGTGGGGGGTGCGCACCCTGCGGAGGTTGGTGGGGGCAGACAGAGGTTGCGGTGGTGGTGGTAGTCTCCGTGGCAAAGTCTGACCGTTACGGCACCAGTACTACTGTCGCCACTATCACGAGTGCAGGCCATCACGGGACTCAATCATGGACATACTGGGTATGTCCTATTCAAAACCAAGCATGCACTACTTAACCGCTTATTGATCTCGTTCGTTTGATACGCTTCGATAATCGAAATCGATTCGCTCCCCCGGGGAAAAAGAAATTTTTACTGTCATCACGTTTTATCGTGCACGCTTTAACTCGCGAGTGTCGGCGGGACTGTTTTCGACCCTTTCTTAATCGTGAGACTTCATCTGCAACAAAGGATTAAGGTATTGTAGCTGAAGCGAAAAGTTAAAAGGATCATTGGATTGATGATTCCACTCTTTTTTCCCTTAAATCTTCTCTCTCTACTTCTCTCTCTTTCTCTCTTTCTTCTTCTCTTTTTTTATCTCCAGAACGGGCAAAATTTCATTAGACAAAAAGACATTGTGTGATTTATGTTTGTGACTTCATTTTACATCTGTATTTAAAAAATAGCTTATTGTAATTGGAAAATGGAGAAAGAAGTATTCATTAAACTTCTTTTCTCAAAGTTTTAGATTTTTGGATGTATATTTTTTATTTTCTTCAATAAGATTCTTTTCAAGGTATTATATATATATATATAACATATATATATATATTTATATATATATATAT
>VBVR01003813.1:0-16243 GCA_011638315.1 Tetramorium parvispinum
ATAAATTGAATTTTTATTTGTAAATTATAATTACACATTCTACATTTACAGTTTTTTTACAGTTACAGATTTATTTTGCTTAAGTAAAATATATTAATGTAGACACGTTAATTTTGAGTGTCCGGAAATTTTTGACCGGCAGTGTATATAATACTTTCATATCAAGCAAAAAAATCACAGGAAACTTATAAAATTTAAGTTTTTATCGCGGAAAGATTGTCTCGAAATTTCCGATGTATACGACCGAGGAAAATTGCAGAACGCAGGAGGGTACATTGCAAATTGCTGTTTGTCACTTGCGGGATAAATGGGGCGGAAGGTAGCCGCAGACGTGGTTAACGCGTGATTTCCGGGCGTAGCCGAGTGTCGTACTGATGAAGCGCCATTATTCGTCTGCTTGGAAGAACTCGCTAATTACAGCGGTGTACGTACAGAGCGTATGCATAGTGCAACAGCCAGATGCAATTTCAGAGAGACCGTGCGGCGAGGATACTATTACGCGCGAGAACGACCGGCAACGAAAAAATGCTGTCGTCGGGCATCCAATAATATCCGGAGACGCTGCGTATTCCCAAAGGGTGACATCGGTTAGCTTTCTCTTTTTTTTTTTTACACACATTCCATTTCACATTCGTTACGGACGTTAGCCGCGCCCTGTGACTCCTTTCCCTCTCGATTTATGATGTCCTCACGAGCACACGCGATTCCATTGTGCAGCGCAGGATCGCGTGCGCGCTGATATAGCGGTCGCGTTTGCATGAGACATTGACTGCGTCGTCAAAGGTATCATGAATGAATGTCGAAACGCGTGGTTAAGAAATATACGCCGTCACGCAACATTACACGAGTTTTATCCGGAGAAGGGAAATGCCGTTAAGATAAAAAAGATGAAAGTAGCTGCAGATTTGATCACCTTGAATGCTATAAAATGTGCGCTATCATGTTTTATTATTATTTATCTAAGCATAAGAGAGACTGTAATTTTTGACATCAGTCAAAACTGTCGTTTATGCTTAAATTTAATATACATCTAAAAATACTTAAGGGTAACAAGATTTCAGTATACCTCTAAACTGAACAAGTATAAGTTTAACATAGAAATATACATGTTTTGTATAAAAATTGCAAGCACATATATTAATCTGCCTGGATTTAGTTTGTCAAACTTTTATTTATTATGAGACAAGCATGTTATCAGAGAAAATTGCAACAAATTCTTATTTTTGTTTTTAGTAATATTTTTTGGAAGACGTCACTTTATATGTAATTTTTATATTTATACATAATTCTCTTCCGCTATATTATGCTGCCTCTGCACACATAGATCTTTATCCGTCGGTAATGGCTTTCTCTCGGATGAAATATTCTGTGAAATATGAGTGGATGCATATCGATATAAATGGATTGGTGGATGAAGAGTTCTGGTCCATTTTGCGATATTTTTACACGGCTGCAAGAGCCAACGTGGCTATTAATAGCATTACGTTTTCACGCATAAATTACATCCAATGTTTCATCAATGTAATAAATTTCTTGTAAACAATAATTAAAAGCTGGATTAATGTGATGAATATTGGTTTCGCTCGTAAAGAAAGAAGTTGTCAAAATAATGGGATGCATAATGCATTATTAATACATATCATTCACAGTTAACGAACATATATGTAATTTTTCTAACGTTAGTGCAATTATCTCTGTTATTAAATCATCTTGCTTTCAGATATTGATAATTACAAAGCTTTCCCTTCTTATAGTATGTATTTATTGTAATTTATAATTTAAATATTTAAATTTACGATTTACAGTTTATTATTTAATTCTTGAATTTTCAAGATTCAATGAGTTTTATTCGATCATTTCATAACTCTTTCTAAGGAATATTTTCTTTCATCACCGAGATAATGTTTACTTTGTGAAACTAAAGTAAACGACGCTGCTGCACTTTAATGTCTACAGTCTTTTCCTGAATTTTCTCTTTCTTCAGGCCGATTGCCATTCGCAGAATGTTCTATCTAGTGCTGCTGCAGCTGGTTATTGTTTTCCGGAAATGAACTGCGTTGGAGTGCAATATATGTATCCAATGCAATCCAATCTAGTTGATATCGTCCCCTCGAACGTATCTAGCACGAGGCATCCACCAACGGTATCGATTTCAAGAGTATCCTCGAGATACTCTAGACTTTCTGTAATTAACGATATACAATCATTGCGCATTTGAAGATCCGGCTGCTACGAAAGCGACGAAAGCGTAGATTATTTCCCCTTTCCACGCAGCACAGTAATGCAAGCTTTCTTGTGCTTTGTATAAACTTCACCATAATGTATTCCCTTGCTGTATATATTCCTCGCTGCGTTAAAACGCCAGGTGATTTATTATTCTGAAACATTTGAATATATACAGGGGAGATGACAAGGAAAAGATTTTAGCAAGGACATCTTCTGACATGTGAAGTATATTAAAGCGACACAAACGTAAAGTGAACACGTAATAAACTTGTGTAAAGTTAGCGTCGCGTTTTCAGTATCTCTAAAGGACTATAATCGAGTAACAGTTTAGCTCGAAATTCTCCAGTCGCACTGCTGCTTCCGCAGGCGCTAACAATAACAGCCGTTTCAGCTGCATTTCGTCTACATATAATTTATAATTATTCGCGTACTTTTCTAAGATTCTTTTCACGGTATACTCGCTCGATCAATGTCCGTAGATTGAATTGGTAGGACTTGATTAAACCGACGTCGCGGTGAAACTTACGAGAATTGTAAAATAGCTTCTGGCTTCAATGGTGGCCATAGATTTAACGCAGAATGCAGTAATTGATGTTACTGCACGTCGTTGGGAAGCAAGTGAAATCGATGACTATGACTTCCTCGAGTCCGAAACTCTTTCGATCGACGATAATGTCCGTTTTCCCGACCGACTCGATTAAGTCGCCGTCGCGGAACCGGCTACGTCTATCGTTGTAATTTCTTTTCCGTAACCAATTGTTTCATTTCCCCTGGGTAACATTCTAAGAAGTATCGGAAATTAGAGGAACGGCGTAACCGTTTTACGGCATAAAGTTTAAACAAAAGTTACGTACAATAAAATACGTTTGGGATTTTGCACGTTCGTACATCGTATCCGTAGCCTTCATAGGCAAACATATTTCATATCATGCATAAGTATGATGCACGTATCTTAATGCGATGCAATCGAAATCAGGCATTACATTCCTATCGATGCAGCATTTTGTTGCCCGTCATTATTGGAATTTCCTTTTATTCTCTTCCGAGACGGAATTCATATAAGCGAAAGCAAGATTACAGACATTAATCACAAGCCTTCGCTAGCTCTCAGAAAGAAATACAGGCTGCACCCCCTGATCGATGCAGCGAGGCTCATTTATTATCGTTACTCAGAAATTGCGCTAGACTGCTACGGAGTAGTACAGAAAGATTCCGACTCCCTTAGCTTTCGCACTTCGCCTCGCAGGTGTTTCGGCAACACCGTAATGCACTTTACTTGCGCGACTAACATCACCGATCTTGCGATGAAGGGGGTGATTCGCACAAATAAGAAATCGTTCCGTTTGAACATTTGCCTATAAACGAAGTCGTTCAACGCGCGTCGTGCCGGCTGTGCTATTGACTCGGCGATCGTTTCATTTTGCAAATTGAAAGTCGTACGTGAAAACGGTGATCGAACGAACTTGGGTCTTTTTCGAGCTGTCTCTCCGATTTTTCCAATCTTGCTCGCGCAATCATCTCTGAATGCGAATGCCGTTGAATCGCAAACATGGAAAGCTATATTGTTCGGTAAAATTAGTTATTATTAAAGGATTCGGGATCCACATAAACGATATATTAGACAGTAATTTGGCGCAGCTCGTGTGTTATGTATGAAAATATCTCTACATATCATTATGCTAATTTATCATGTATTAACATGACAAATTGATCAAAATGCAAATTTATCATGTTAAATTCATAAGTTATGCCGCTCTGCGTTGGAAATTGCAATAACCAAGCCCTCTGCAACGGATATTTATTTAATATATCGTTCGTGCAAACGCCGTTATTTTCTTAATTAAAAAGATTGTTGAGGTTTAATTAAATAAAATTAATTAAATCGATTTATGTACATCGCTTGGAATTCCCGGAGTTGTATACGTAAAATACCGTCCTTTCGCAGGAGCGGCACCTAATTGCGACATCCAAATTTTTTATTTTCCTTTGATCATTTATGCGCGATGCGTCTTCCGGCGCGCTCGAGCGACTTTGGGCTTTATCTCGTTCGAGAGCGACGAAAGTTTTGATGTGACGACGTTCCGTAAACTGTATCGATATACCTTCTCGACGTCTTATCGAACTCGCTGCCGAGGAGAATCTCTGTACTCGAGAGGAAGAAAGCAGGGAAAGAAGAGAGATGCAAGATATCGCCTTACGTCGCGCTTTTATCGGAAACAGATAATATCCCGTGATATACACCACTAGAAGCTAGAACAAACTCATAGTTTCTTTTATATACATATATATATATATACATTTTTTCGTCTGCTTCCTATTTTTCTTTTCTTCGACGATTTCTTTCGATGTTCATTACGCCAATTTACGACAACATTTTTCTACCGTGTCGCGAGATTTTTATTTCTGCAAACTCAACGTTTTCTCTGGCTCTAATTTCTGATTGCTCGCGTTTTAAGCTCGTCTCTTTTTTGTGCCGCCACGCGATCGACAGCAGACAAAACATATTTTCCGTCGGGTCAGAGAGAGAAAGAGAGAGACGAACTTTAATTTCTTTTTTAGCTTTTTTCAAGTAGTCACTGAAAAGCAAAGTACCATTCGCACTTGTATTTATTTTTTCAATAGCGAATCCGCCGTGTACATGGACGAAAGGTAGAATAAGTGGAAATTAAATCCCAGTTATTTCTATGCGCCGTAGGGGTCGATCGAGAACTACTCGCAAACAACGGAGATCAATGCCGGAGAGAGCAATCAATAATAATATCCCGCTGTCCCTCGGAATAATAAAACGCTTAACGCGCAGCCGGTGCTCTGCAACTGTCCTATCGGTCTTATTGTTAGAACCAGCCGGGACGCATTGTTCGAACTTTTTCGATTAAAACTTTCACGGTGTCGTTCTTTTTTCCCTCTCGCGCGGCGAAATGCAGCCGAACGATCATTTACGTTCTGCCTGTCTTCGAAAGTAAATCGTACAGATTCGCTTGAAACAAAAATGTTAGATCGAAGATTCCGGCTTTTGATACGCTCGATATACCGTTAATGCCGGTGCAAAAGCGTCGGGATAAAATTTACAGAATTTAATTAGTGAGCGGAATATGAATATCGGGGATTTCTGTAATTTTTATTCTGTTTCGGCAAAATTATCAAAGCAAGTCATTGTATAGTAACGCATTTATATATACTCTGTTTTCACGTTATTCGTAGAGAATTAAATATATGTATGACATATTTCGAATCCAAAAAGGAAATTTACGTGAATTTTATTTTACGATACATATCAAATGTTAATAAATGCTTTTTAAAATTTATATTCAAATTATTGGGAGAAATTGTATATTTTATATATGAAATATCGTAATAATGCTTTTAAGTATTGAATAATAGCATAAATGATTATTATCTAAAAGTCGGATTACCTCATAAAATTCGATTCAGCCAGATAAATGGGGAGACTTTATTACGAACGTTGCACCGCGCGATTGGCCGAATGGAATCAATCTGCGAAGGATATTACAGAAAATGAAGAAAATCATAAATTTCCCTCTCTGTTTCTCTCTCCTCTTTTCTTTCTCTTTTTCCCTCTTTCTCTCTGCCACGGTTACTTAATCCTCAATAAACTACAACTGTCTGACAATTTAAGAGTTTAATATCAATTATACGAGCATACTTTGATTCATTACTCTCTTACCCCTTATCGATGTAAATCTCTTTCCAAGATTGTGCTTCAAAAATATAGAACGCATTTTAATCATCTTCTTGTTTGAGATAAATTTACATTAATTGTTCTATTTTGCCTAATTTGTCATATTTAAGGCTTTCGATCCTCTACTCGATTTTTTCTTAGCAGTTGGACATTACTTTTTATTGCATGAAGACATATGCGCGACGATTAATTAACAATTTTTCTTATATATTTGTATAATCGTTGGATTAAATAATTATAATACATATAATAATACAAATATATTATTTTGTTATCTGTTTTTTATTACAACAGAAACAATGCAATTATTTCATAATTGCATACACTAATCTACCTATTTCTATTTGAAGCGATTCTTTAAAAGAAACTGCATCTCTAATCGGGATGGATCTTACGACGGATCTAAAAGTTAACAAAGGTAATCACACAATGCAAGTAAAAATGGAAACGATAATCGTGCGGTTGCTCGCGCTATTAGCTTTTTATTTACTGTTGCTGGTCCTCGATGCAGATACGTGCGTCTACTGACAGTGCACATTTTCAGAGTGCGATACTACACTTTTTCTCTCTTTCTCTCTCACCCCATGTCGTTTTACCGTTAATTGCAACCACGGAGAAAGCGTGCCGGTCTGCTCCCCCATAAAATACGTTTATCACCCCTTAAAGTCGCGGCGCCGCTGCCTTTGTGGGACCCCATTAATACGCAAATTGCAGCCACGAGTTTCCCGTGTCTCTCCATGGCCGGGTTGACACTCGCTATCGGTCGGTCGCTTAATTAAGAGGCAATTTTCCTTTAATGCGGAATATCTTGCCTATTCATCGGCGCGTGAATATAGATTCAGTCAAAATAAAGCAGCCCAAGGCGGGCCGATTTGGCAAACGGTAGGATAAAGCGGAGCAGAATCAGAACATTGTCAATACATAGCTAAAATAAATAAGATGGAAAATTGAGAAAATCGTGAGGGAAAAGACTTTTAGAGACAGAGGAAGAAATTGGACTTTTTTTAACATTCTTTTTAATAAAAAATTGGGATCGCATATGTCTAATGTAACTTATATTCTTAACACGTATATTAAAATTTAAAATGCACATATAAATATAAATGTAAATCTATAATTTTGATTATAATAATATCTTAGTTTTCTATGTTTGTTAATATTCCTTATAAGACAATGATATTTTTAAAAATATACAGCTTATTCATACCTTTTTGACATACTTTTAACGAATATTAGTACATGTCAAATAATTACGCTTCGTCATCGAACTGTAAAATTTTATTATCTAACTTCTATAATAAAAAATATAATAAAAAGTTCCAGCTTTTGTTCTAAATTAAGAGAGAGGAATGCATGCGAGGGGAAAATTTGTCGTTTTGTGAACCACTGGTCCGTCGTCCCACGGGGGTAAAAGAATAATAGTCCTCAGAATTTCATGGTGCATGGTGCATCGCAAGGCTTAAATCGGAAAGAATATAGGATCGCGTTTTACGATCTTGGCGCGCGCGAATTCAGAATTTTACGATTGCGCCGGATTACGAAGTGGTTGGGGAGAAATAGCATAAAAATATTCGAGAGAGGAGGCGAAGAGAGATACGCGAAGGATGTGTTTTTGCAGTATCGCGGAATGGACAATGGCGCGGGTGGGCCGTCGACCACACGCAATTCGCGAGTCGGAATATCGTCCGGCATCGCCGGACTATTATCAACCATTCAATTGTTACTTTGTGGCTCGTGTATGGCCGAGTGCATACGAGCGCAATTTGCGTTGACATAACAGAATTTTCGGCGAAAATTCTGCTATAAAGTGAAAGGTAAAAGGAGGGACACGAGGTTCTCTGCGATTTGTCTGTAACTTTGTGAAATTTTAATTACAGCCACAAAACATAGATGTTTCTTGCATATGAAAGCACGATGCGCGTTTCCCCTTTGTCGCGACGGACTTTTTAGCATGCAATAACCAATTCGCTGAATTTATTTGCAAATACGGACGTATTTGCATGAAGTTTATTTTGCATTTTTCTCTGATATCGTCATGTGTGTGTTCTTCTTGAAAACTTGTTTTTCTGTCCGTATACGGTGGGATTCCACGAAAACTTTTAAAAGCGAGATTTCATAGTCAGATATCCTTTAATGGTTCGTTTGGAAAGAGATTTTTAACTGAATACGAAAAAATTTCGGAGAAATACATTTCTCTTGTGTTCACAGCGTAAATATTATAATGTAATGAACGTAAATATTATAATGATGATATTTCAACCGCATTTTTTAAAATAAATATATCACATCCTTGTAACTTATCATCAATATATCTAAAGGTCAATTCATCGAAAATTTTTCAATATATTATTGTAAATTAAAATTGCAAACGTTATTAAAATATTGAAATGGCACGCAAAGTAGTCACATCTTTAATTTATTACTAAAATAATTATTGTAAGCGATAAAGGAAATATCTCAATAGAAATTTGCCGAGAAAATATTTCGATCACGAACTCTAACGCCGTAGTCGGGATATACTTGGAACGACGACTGGAAAGAAACGCGAACAGTCACGCACGAGAATCGAGTGGCATGAAAGAGGAACCGAGATATTCGTGAAAAGGGCGAGGGGTCATGTTCTCGATTTCCACCCTGTGTAAGACTGTAGATATCCGAGAAGTTTGTCAGACGCGGGTCGTGCTCACTGGCATCTTGCATCCTAAATAAAAGCCGGCACAGTCGCGGCGCGGCGGCGCGACTCGCCGCGACTTTCGACCGTTAACTTTTAAGGATGACGTAGGGACACGCGCTCGAGTGCAGACACGAACCTCCTATAAATTTTCGCCAACTTTTGCCGCTCCATTTGTTAGTCACCGCCGCGCAACAAAGGGCATCGATCAAAGTGTTAAAGCGCTCGTCGACGCAGCTTTGCCCGAACGCTGGCGTACCTCCGATTACGAAAATAGTCGGGCGATACGCGACGACAGGTAAATCAACGCGTCGCCTATAACTTACGGGGGAGAGCCGGCAAGAAGGGACGGGGTTCTGCAAAATTTTCAAGGGAATTGGAAACTCGATTTCGCATTACCTGTACGTTAAATCTTTTTCACAGATGCGGCAATGTGTCAAAAATAAAAATAGCTAAAGAAACATACGCTACTGTATTTGCCTACATTGAAAAAAGAGATTGATTATAATTGGTTATAATAATCCAGTCTTGATAAAAATTACCAAGAACCTTGGTGAAATCATTTCAACTGAATATATAAGTCATTATGACAAAATAATGTCATAGAAAATGAAACGGTCATAATTATATCAAATCGTTTTATTATTATTATATTTAGTAATAATAACTAAGTATTTCAAAAAATTGCATTACTAAATGCATCTTATAAATTTATCTAGAATTTTTTTCGGTGTAGTAAATTTTAACATAATGAAGGATATGAAGAAATAAAGATATTTCAAAAAATTGCATTACTAAATGCATCTTATTAATTTACCTAGAATTTTTTTTCAGTGTAAATTTTAAACCCTAAATGAAGGATATGAAAAAAGTAAGACATTTTTATTGGATGATATTTACTATAAAATATCTGTTTTATCATTTTATTATAATAAAAAATTATTAAAGATACATTTCAATAGCGCATTTGTGGTATATCAAGAAAAAAGATGGTGGGCAAATATTTAAGGACAATAGTGTATCATTATATTATCTACTTTAGAAATTAAATGATCGTTACTCCATACTCCAATAATTTTCGGAGCTCCAGATAAGAAACTGAATTTGACTGACAGATCGACGCGCAGATTGACGTACGATCGCGGTTGTTTTCCTTCCTCCGCGTCGAAATCTAAAATTAGCCAGTTTCTCATGGCTCATCGCGGTTTTCCTTTTAAATCCGGTGCTCCGAAGAGAGCACAGTGCGATACTGCCTGGTGACGGAACAAGGGTAAGGAGAAAGAGAGAAAGAAGGCGGAGGACTGACGCATGTGAGACGAACGCGAAGAAATGTTCCGTGGAAGAGGGCGATAACGTGGAAGTGAAATAGCAGGTAGGGCGATAGGCGCAGATAAGGCAGCGCAAGCGAGACGGCGCGATCAAGGCCGGCGCGGTACGGGCGATCGCGCCCGAAGCTCGCGCTCGCCCGGCCCAAGTTAGTTAGCAGTCGATGCGCACACGCGACGCGGTCCGGACGTACCGCTCCTTCCTCCGCCACGCACACTCGTGTGTCCGCGCGTTGCGTCGCGTCGCCAACGGCACGTACGGCGGTCCCGCGGAGGGAAATTGCGGTTTCCGTTTTCGGAGACGCGCTTCCTCGAGCCGCCGTCCCGTCCTCCCGGTTCTCCGCCGGCCGAATTTCCGCGGTCGTACCAGAGAGCGGCCGGCACGCAGAGCCCGCGGTGCGCTCCGCTCTGCGATTTTCGTCGTAAATGAGAGTTTTACGAGCGTCCGATAAAACTATCGCGCCGAACCCGACGTCTTTGTCTCAATTCTTCTCCTTCGAGATTCTCGTTTCGCCGCGCGGCTTTCGATTCGAGTTGGTTCTCTCTTCGCCAGTACCACGCGAGGATGCGATTCGTTAAAGCGTGTCCGTGAAGCGTGTGCGGCTCCTGCAGGACGCGGAGGGAAGACAGAAGCTCACTGAGGAAGCGACGAGCGTGAAACAGCTTTTTTCGCGAGTTATAAATAGGTAAATAACAATCAGTTTTAATCTTGTAAGATTGTTAAAGACAGCTTAGTCTGTTTTAAACACGGTTATTCATCACGTTTATATTTATTACGTTGCTGATGGGAAATTTAAATTGAAGGTTTCAAAGTTTCCAAATGGTCGTTAACGAGAATTTGCGATCGCTAATAATACGGAGTCTTGGGTGAACTAAGAAAATGATTTTCATCGTCATTGTCGAATCTAACGAGTTTTCTTACCTTAATTTCCGATTATACTAACCCAGGTAGAACAAGAAGTCACAAAGATATCAAAACGACATTAAAGTTACTCCAAAATATCATTTTATCGTTGTTTTAATGTTATTTTGATGTCAATATGATGTCATTATAATTCTTGTTCTATCTGAGAAATACACTGAGAGAAAAATATAGTTACTTTTGACCTCAACCATAATTTTATAATATTTCTAACACGAAATATGATTCACTCAATTATATGCATCATTATGTTAACCGTTATCGTTAGAAATATTATAAAATTGTGGTCGAGGCCAAAAGTATCCATATTTTTCTCTCACGATCAGTGTACATATATCAATCCTAAATTATATCAAATTTTTACTTTACAAAGCATAAGTTGCGTATTAGATATCAGAGTCTAAAGCACTTGACGGCGGATCGACGTTAACCGTGGATCAATCGCGTAATGCCGGCGGCGGGACAGGATGGCGTTTATTAATAACTTCGTGACAGGAGTGACATGTGCGTAGACGCACGGCGCTCGCGAACGTCGCGCCGGAGAGCCGGGGCCTCTTCGTGTTTGACATAACGATAAATCACGGCCGTTCCGCGGAGCGGGTGGGAGTCTTTGGCGTCTTAATGAAGCTTTTCCGTCGGTGCAGCGATTGTCTCGTAGGTGAACCGTGAGTCACTGTCCGAGTGCGCGAGAATCATCGCGGAAGAATCGCGAGAACGACGACGACGGCGACGGCGACGACACGCCCGTTTTTCGCGTCGTCGCGGAGAAAAGTTTGATGTGTGGGCAATGAGGGAATACCGCGAATGCGATATCGATCCTCCTGTGTTTTCACAAGTTTACAATTGCACAGCACACCATCGCGACTGTTGCTTCCCAGCGAAGTTCCGGGGAGGAAAGAAACGGAATGAATTAATATCTCAAGTATGAGTCTGGAGATGGAATTTGTCGCGTCTGAAACTTTCTCGCGTTTCCCATCGACATGGAATAATTCATTCATTTTTGTAATCAAGGTTTTTATACTGTTGAGGATTTGCGAGATAAAATATGTGTTCTTTATTTGCGAAAGCAATAAAGTTTTAAAGGTAATTACGTCGCCGTACTTAATAATAAATAACTTTTTATTCTGTGCGCGATACGACGATCTTATTATTATAAGTAATAATGCAACAAAGAGAATTCCCTAAATATACGTATCGCCAGATCAGTTTATCGTTTGGTCTACGAGGAGGAAGGGATATTGCTCTATCAATCTAGCAGAGATATCTAGCTTACGTCACTAGCAAGCGGAGAATCGTTTTGAACATAATCTCCATATCACGTGTGTATATTGTACAATAAAATCCGGAGCACAGAGAGAATTCAGAGATGAGATCATTGCGAATGTACGAAAGTAGGCGGTCGGGCGATTCAATATACGCGACATGGCGAAGGTCACGCTTAAGTCATCGGGCGCATTAACGTCTTTTTCCATTCCCTTTGCCCCCGGCGTGGATTAACGTCGAGCTTCAAGCCGGGGATGATTGAATACTCCAGTTGCTTTCCGGACACGCGGATTAGTCGGAAACTTTTTCGCCTTCGCCGGATTCGCGAGATCCGCGCGAACGTGTATCTTCAGCTTTTGTCAGAAACGTGTTAAAACGCGCTAAACACCTCAGATATATTTGCGAGAGTGTTCTTGGATCGTGAAGGATCACTAGAACAGAATACAGGAGTATAGGTTGCAGAGTTTCATGTGTCAAAGACGTAGATGAGGACAAGACGTTGAAGCCATTGTCACGGGCGTCACAACTTAAGGCGCTGCTAATTAGCCAATTAACTTGCGCCAAGTGAGATTTGCGTCACGTCTGTTTGCGACGAGGCGTGTCATATATTTTCTTGTGTGTCACGCTACCGCAAACCTGCAAGTGGATCTTGTCGCGCGGGAGTCTATTTTCTCGTCACTTCTCCACAAAACTCTGCTGGGACAGCTTACGCTTAATTCGACAAATTATTTTATGCTTTGCTTCGATAAATATTTTTTTTGTAGAGATATCAAAGACAAATTATAGTGTACACTTCAATTCTAAGTTTAAACATTTTTCTACTATATTACATCTATAAATATAACTCACGATAAAAAAGATAATTTTATACTCAACATTTAAATATATTTTTTTATTACTTAACTCGAATTTAATCTTCGTAATAGAAGCGCAGAATTATATTTAATTCATACTGTCGAATATTACAGAAACATTTTATGGAGTATTAAGTAAATAAATCTCGGATAATATATTAAATGTGTAATTAAATTAATTTAAATGCGTGGTTACATTAACTTAATTACACGGTGAGTTAAGTAAACGCTCTTACATTTTGTTTTGTGACCGCAACAATTAATACATCTCGTTTTCGTAGTCGTAAAACGTGCTATCAAATGCACTTGACTCAGCGTCTTGCTGTTCGCAATTCCGTTGGCTGCGACATAAGTTGGATCGATAAATTATTTATTCACATTCTTAGAGACAAAAAGGCGGAATTATTAGCGCTGATGATGACTCTCTGATGTCATCTCTTTAAAATTTTTCTATTACGATTTTACGATAATTGTGAGTAACTATGATGTTATTATAGGAAAGCCAAAAGATATACAGATTTTCACAGTTTTAATTCTTAAATACTCTATATAGATTAATTACCGTTTAAATAATGTAATATCATAATGGAAAAATTATTCCAAACTTGACCATTTTTATAATCAGGATTTTTTAAATTGCCGTGACGAATATTTTATATAGAAACATTATATAAATATAAAGCACAATAAAAAAGCGTTAGTAAAAAACATTAATGTAGATGTTAGATGCTCCATGAGTCATATGAGGACGTTACTTAATACAAGATCTCAGCTCACATGCTCTCTTGCATGCATCTGAGAAATTAATCTGCTTGCAGTTTTTGATTACAACGGAATACCGCGTTTTACATGTACGGGATATGTAAAACGGCGTTTGTCCATTTAGCCGATAAATCTTATTATGATAAAACCGTCGCAGGACTTTGCATTAACCGGAACGTATCGCGTATCGTGCAACATGGCGATTAATTAAATGAGACGATCAGATATGCAAATCCGCCGGCACCTCATCGAACGATCTCGATTGAACTAATGTTCAAAGTTGCCACGTTAACGGAATATATACGTTCTGCAAATACATTGAAACTTTGATCGCATCTTATCAGATGTCGTTGGCTCTATAATTATTTCATCGTTTAAATTATTCCACCTGGGGATTTTATCCCGAAAACCCGTATACCCCGCGCTTTTCGTAACGCTTGCAGTTACGTAGGGTAACGGAGCAGTTAATTAACGCATTCATCAGATATGCAAATTAAAAAGTTGTACTCTAAGTGACAAAATTAATTCACGAGTTTTTGATTCTCCACGGGACCTTGATACGCATAAAGCACGCTAGCACCGTGTTTTATCTCCGTGTTACGGTGTTTCAGTTATACCTGCACCGTAGAAAATAAAAATAACGCGCTAAACTAACGTTTTATTTTTATGGTTTTATTTCGAGTACGTACATTAAAACCGTCTCGCGTTGCGCTCAAACAAATAATAAAAAACTATATATATTTTTTTTTATTAAAAATTATTTTATCAAAAAGCTGTATTTGTGATTGAATTCGACTGTACATCTATTACTCATTATTTGTACTTGTGTCAGTAAACATTTGTAGAGACGTGATTGTGTTAATAACAGAACAGATCTTTTCATAAATTCTTTGTCTTTTATTATATTAAATTGCTGATATATGAAGTCAATTACATTCGAGTATATAATATTTGTTCTATTCTTTGTATCACTGTTTATCTGGATGGTAGCGATTAAAAAAGCATGCTCAACAGTATTTACTCACGACAGGAATGTGGCTATCACAATGCAAGCATGTACATACACTCTTGTTGTTTGAGCAACTGCGATAATTACATTGTTATAGAGATTAAAAACTAAGGAAAGTAATAAAATTAGAAAGCCACTTGTATTAATACTTAACGCTATCACAGATAGATATGACGAAATGGACGGACAGTAACTAAGTCGTTAATTAACTTTTAAAGTTCGGTTTCGTCAAAATGATAACTCGTACGATGAAGTGTTATGCTACTTTTCTATTTTTTATTTTCACGTGAAGATTTACTCTCTCTTCGATCCTATCACGCATTATGCTCCGCTCTATGTATGTACATATATACGTATATCGCTCGTACATGATCCTCTCGGAAGTTAGTTAGCTGGCGACTGGCTCTTGTAGTTTCTGTGATGGGTGGGCTCTTTTACGCTCTCTTGTGTCTAGACCACATGCTTCGCACACGTGTCGCATTATTATGTCAATCGTTAACACGTGCATAAATCCACGAACGGCGAAGGAAACTTTGGTATGCCGAGGGCGCAACAACGGATAAAGATAGGCACCGGTTGCTAATGTAAACCGTCATCAGCTGGAAAATATTTTAAAATATTTGCTTCTCTCGATAGAAAAATATTTCTCTTGAATGAAATTTCAGTCACGTAATATGCGAATATCTGTGCAAAATTTTTAGTGTCTCTCTTTGGTAACGATTAATGAAGCGTGAGTTTAAATGAGAGTAGATAATGTATGATAATGACTTTTCACGTTTATTAAATATTTATTGATAATAATATACACTGAAAAAAATTCTGGTTAAAAACGGACGGATCAGAAAATCTTGTAGGCGTGATCAAATATTTTGGTTATTATAATAGAAGTCAGTACTTTAAAACTTATAACCAGAATTTCTATTGTAATAATCAGAATATTTGATCACGCCTACAAGATTTTCTGATTTGTTCGTTTTCAACCAGAATTTTTTTTCAGTGTATGCATACAAAACTATATATGTATATATTATATACATAAATAATATATAATATAATATACATAAAAAAATCTTTTTAATACATTGTTATCAACTTTACATATATTATTTCTGTTATTTTATATATCAAGTAAAACGTATAATATTTGCAATCTGATGACGGTTTTTTATGAATGTACGTGTCATTATTTTGTCACATCCGGTTTGCATACTGAAATATGAGTAACGGTAGCGTTAGCATTTTCTCCGACACCGATAGAATTTCCTACATGCTGCAAGACTCATTCTCTCGAGCATGATTATGTGTCACCTTCGCATATCACATATGAGACGATTTTAAAAAATATAACGATATGAATTTACGCTATCTAAGTACAATGCTTACGTCTATGTCCTGACACATAGAAGATGTATATAACCGCAAAATGCCTGTGTAAACGTTATTGTCGTCAATTTGTCTATATATATGTATGTATATATATATATATATATATATATATGTGTGTGTGTATG
>VBVR01003814.1:0-16241 GCA_011638315.1 Tetramorium parvispinum
GGTTATTATAATAGGAATTCTGATTATTATAAGTTATAAAGTATTGAGTTCTATTATAATAACCAAAATATTTGATCAATCCTACAAGATTTTTCCGATTCGTCCGTTTTTAACCAGAATTTTTTTCAGTGCAGTTTTTGAGTAAAGAGAGTAAAAGGTTTGATTTGACGAGGTTCTATGAAATATGGTGTTGGTTCTCCGTAACATATTACACGTATATCTCCAAAATAGACGTTTGGGAGAAAGTTAGGGAGAAGATCTAATGGTCAATTACGCGTGACGCCGATCGCCGCTGGTATCGACAGCTCGTTCAACGTGACACTTGATACAATAATGCCGATAATGCGTTTTCCCGTCGTTGTGATGTCGCACATACATTCAGTTCACCGCGAAATATCTCGGCATTTCGCGACAGTGCAAAATCGCGAACGGCAATAAATATTTTCGCCCGCGTACGAGCGTGCGAGAGCACTGTACATCAACGGATTTTTCACCATTGGCACACAAGCTGGCGCTTGCTCGTTCTTGCATACTAACAAATATCGATATCGTGAATTTGAATTCGCGCGGGCATGACTGCAGCGAAAGTGCAATGTTATCTCATGCTTTACGCACGTGACATAAACCAAATTTGTTCTCGTGCCTCGGAATCAAATTGCATCACCGAAATTGTTAGAAACCACAGCTGATGGGCAGAGCAGGCAATCTACGTCGGAGTGACCTCGTCAATTCCGATCATGTCCCGTAAGGCATACAAAATTAGTCAATCATTAAATGGTCATTGCTAGACCGATAACTTTTGCTTATCTAACGTTTGACGTTGACGGGCAAATTAACGTTTGAAACGTGTTAGAATGGAGATATAAATATCTATTTTGTACAAAATGATTCAGAGTGACTGATAACGTGTTTCTTAAGTTTTTTTTTTAAACCGGTTTCTTTTACATACAATTTTTATACGAAAATGATTATTTATAGACAAATGTAAACAAATAATGGACAATCCATATGTTTAAAAAGAAACATATTTAAGGGTGATCAAGAGGAAATTTGTTCAACTTTTTGTTTATTTTTAATTTAAATTTTAAATGTTTAAATGTTTTTGCAAGGTGGACAAAAAATAAATATTTATGGACAAATATGGACAAATGATAGACAATTCATATATATATATAAAATTGAAAAAAACGCACCTATTTTTACCAACGCAGATTAACTTTAATCTCAGTTTAACTTACTTTTCATCCTTTTCTAATTCTTGGAACCAAAAAGAGATAAAAAGTAAGTTAAACCGAGATTAAAGTTAATCTAAATTGGTAGAAAGAGATATTAGAAGCGCTGATAATGAAAGTTTTCGTTTATTTTTAATTTTTTTACAAGATAAAAACAAAACAAAAATAATTATTTTTGGACAAATGTCATATCAATTTTGTAAAAATTCATATTTTGGAGTTCCAATTTCACAGACCTCGATGCGGCTCTTATGGTATAAGTTTTATTGAGCATGCGCTCGTTGTATATTTCTCCAAGCAATGGTCGAAAATAACACAATTTCCGCCACGTTGTGCGGCGCTGTACGATGCGCCAATCCCGTCCATCCGCTATACGCATTCGACGGAAGAAAACAAATGTCGGAAATTTTATCGCATCAATCTAAAGTACGACGAAGTACGGTCGCATATTAAATCACGTAGCGCGTTCGTAATAATTGCGCGTCAACGTGACGAGCAAATAAACCAGGCGTCAGAAAAAACGTCGGAAAATGCGGAAAAGGCAGGTAAAAATAGCGGACGCGATGCATCTTTTCGTGCGGTTTGCCTTAACTGTTTTTCTTCCGAAAAGGCTCGCGTGAAAGAAACGGTAGGGGCAATAGATAGGAAAAGACCACCAATGAGAAGTGTTGCACGAAGTACCCTGTCTCTCGATATACTAAACGGAAAAACGAAGAGATAGAAGTAGAGATAGAATGAGTAATACGAGGAATGCGAGATGATAAAAAGAAAAGGAAAAGATAAGATATGAGCGGAATGCACAGGATACTGTGATTCTAATATTCAAAAAGCATTAATTATCCGGAAATGTGATGTAAAACTGCGGATGCGACATTATAATTTGTTTTAAAATTATATCATGTTTTAAAAAGTATATTTACTTACTTTTATGAAATTTTATACTTTTCTTATTTTTTTATATTTTCTTACAAGACTGTAGAAATTTAAATTAAATTTTATTTCGGACTCTTTCTCTCTCTCTCTCTGTCTACTTTGATCAGAATAATATTCAACATTATTTTATTGTTTCGGTAGTGGTGAATTAATTAGTATACTTTATTTAAATTACAATGGAGACGCGTAGCTTCTGGCGCAGCAGCAACGGATTGTAGCCGGTGGTACAGATGCGCGCACATGTCCGGCCGGCTTTTATAGAGCTAAATCTTGTCTAGAGAAACCCACGATGCCATTGTATGCACCACTCGATACGTATATGTATGCGTACGTGTTCGAACCAGTCTCTAGTTAGCACTCTGGAATCTATTTTAAGAAACCTCCCCGCCGGGCAATGCGGTCGGCCGCGGCAAAAAGCATTCGAGTCGAGATGTATGCGCCTCTCGAAAATACAAGACTGCCGGTGGAAAAAAGAGTGTCAAGGTTTGCTTTTGATTGCTATAGCTTTTCTCAATTTGCCAAATGGCACGGCGAGCCGAGGGAACGACCTGATCCGACTGTCTTTGACGAAGTTGTGCCATCGATGCGAATATTGGCCTTGGTGTGGAGTGTAACGCACCCTACAATGCCAACTCTCTTCTTAATTTTGATTAATGCACGATATTTTACGATATTTCGACGGAGAGATTGTTCTTATTTGATTTTTTAATTTAATACCATTTGAAATTTGGAAATTTTCTTCTCGCAAAATTAAATTGATAATGAATGAAATTTCCGATGAACTGCATTTTATAACAAGGAGAAATGATACTTTATCTTTCTCTGAAAACTCTTTTTTGCCGCACATGTTAGACGAAAAATATTTCCAAACCAATGAATATTCGGTGAATGACAATATTAAAAATATGTTATATAACGGCGGTGAAACGGGCGTTATTCATTCAAAGGAAATCGGGAAAGTTGTTATTTGCGATAATCAGAAAGAAAGGAAATTATATATTCGCCGAACTGTGCGGTATAGATTTTCTGTCTTATGCTGTTTGCTTTACGTATGATCGTGCCTTCGTTTCTCGACCTCAATTTATCATGTTCTATCGAAAGGCGAATCGAATGGAACGTAAATCAATATTGACGCCGCATCTTGCTTCGTTGGCGCAGACGAAGTTCGTAATATGCAGCAGAATCCTCTAATCGTGAAATACCTAAACCTAATTAAGATAGCACGTAGTTATAAACACTCTGCTAATCAATACGGTGTAGACTGCCGCATTAGCAACCACGATCCTGCAATATGGAATTATAAATGTTTCGAAAACAATGCGATGAAAATACAGAATTATTTAGATTTTTTGTATTATATGAATTAGTGAATAATAACCAGATAGTTTAAATAAAAATAGCGATTTTTTGTGATCGAAACACTATACATAATTGTTATGATATCATATGTCATTGTACAAAAAACTTATACTCGTATAATTATTTAATAGGATTGTATTTTTTAATAGGATTTATATTTTTTACTTCGTTTGCTATTTCTGCATATTTCTAGATGTCACAATTATTATATTTATTTTCGAAATTTAAGCAATCTTTTACAAAGGTATTACAATTGGAAGGATAAAACTTAGGAGACGTTAATTAAAAAAAAATATATAGTTTATGTATGTAATATTCCGAGAATTAGTCACATAAACTTATTATTGGCAATTTTAGTATATAATCTGAGATTATATACTACATGAATGTTTGTTAATTCTCTTACGCATGCAATTCGCTAGTGAACGTTCTGCTTGGAACTGAATTCATAATTATAATTTAATTGAATTCATAATTATAGATTATGATTATTTGTCATTGTACAAATATTTGAGCGGTTAATTGGATTCAGTCACAATGCATTTAATAAGAATATCCAATCTTTCCTTCAATGCATATTTCTGTTTAAAATGCACATTTAATATTTACTCTGCTGCAACAAATTATAGTTGATTTATAATCCTTTTTTCGTAATTGTACATGTAATGATCATAATTACGATCGTTTATGATTGTATTTATTAGTTAACTTGAATTCGACGATGCATTAAATAACGCGTTTAATAAAAAAAAAAGTTAATCTTTTTTTCAAACATGCACTCATGTTAAAAGTGTGCACGTAATACATGCGCTATTGTAAAGATTTTTTTACATAATTACAGTTCTACGATATCTTGATGAATATTTCTTTGATCTTCTACTAATCTCGTGTCTTTTGCATTTTACGACTTTTGTATTCATGACGTCGTGACAAGTGTAAGAAATTAAGAAATATACTTTAATTTCTTACATAGCGACAAAAAAGTATATTGAGCAAAATTTATAAAGGATCCTTATAAATATTGAATATTAATTCTGATGATGGACTTCGAGGACTTCAAGAATGTTAAGGACTTTCAGAAATTTGGTGTCTCGATTTCTTCTCGAGCGGAGTTTCGAGAGTCATTAACAGCGGCAGTCATTAACAGCAACTTTTTAATATTCATTAAGAATTTTGGTATTCAGTCTTTGAATTAAGAAAAATACAGGTATATTCGTGCAAGGTCCACTTTAATTCAATGACAAAGTTTTGTTAGTTAGTTATATGTCGAAAGCTCGTCTTTTTACGGTGCGTGTTCTTTCAACAATTTTATTGAATACTAAAAAGCTTTTACTATTTCTCGTTTCCGGATAGAACATCCTGTTCTTTTTATACGTCTTCGACTTTCTGCCATTTCGGTGCGCAATGTCCATGTACGTTTGTACGGCGCAGGGGGCCAATGCAATTCCAGCATTCCGGTACTCCACAACGTGAATTCGAGCGTTCGCCGCGGTGTCTCGCAACAATAGAGTTTCATGGTCCAGCGAAAAACTATTATCGCCGTTATTGTGCCTGCCGTAACGATCAAATCGGTGTATGTACATAGAATATCTCCGATCGATCACATTTTTCCTTAAACTAAATAAACACCGTACGAGTGCCCGAAGGGCATTAATTTCGCACAGTGGGGATTTGTATCTTCATATTTCTGTAATTTTGTAATTTTGGATAACGTTGGATAAACGTTGAAATTATTTACGAGCGAGATAGTATTTTAGAACATCCAGAAATACATTATTTTTACTGGTCGGTAGATATGCATGCAGTCGGTTGAGATTGCATGCATATCTACTGACCGCGCAAAAATGGAATAGCGTTGGTGATAACTTTTAATTGCCTCCCATTCGAAAACTATGAAATCCCGGAGCTAGAAGGAGAGGAATAACAATGGTTTATTTATATATCTAATTCTACATTGTAAATTTTATCGTTGACGTTATCTCGTATTGAAAAAGATGCGAAAAAGAGCGATTTTATGCTTATGTATAATTATATATATATATATATGTGCACATGTAACGTTTTACGTTATCATAAACTTTATCCTAAACTTGGCGACATGTCTCTCCAGACATTGCTTTTAACTCTCTTCGCTCGTATCTTTCCATTTTAATTTCTTGTTTCTTCTTTTCTAATGGATGTCCATTTCCATCGAGATAATTTATTTACAATATTAGTCAACAATGATTCTGTATACTCGCTGTGTGTTTCGCTCGGCGAGATTTGACTTTTCTTCGGGCAAAACCGCATATCACAAGTCGAGCTTGAAAGCTGGAGGTAACGAGTTGAAATGAACAGAACGCCTTTCACATAGTACGGAAATATGCCCGTCGCGGCTCCTCCGGCAATTTATAACTGCGAATTTGCGCCTCTGGGACATACAAGCTCCTCGTCATAGCGCATTAAACGTTCCGCATATTAAACGCTCCGCCGCTTATGAGTAACAATATGACCCCAAGTGGCATTAGTCGGAGAGAAAAAAAACATTTTACGTATAATGCAATCTTTCTTCTGTCTTTGAAACTTCTATGGAAACGGGAGAGCGATGAAGTTTTTCGCATGAAATAAAAATTAGAAATTAATTCTTAATGTCGTAAATGTTGAAAATTGATAAAGACGGAAATCGAATTAGCTTTTAAAAAAGTTTCAGAATTTATACACGATGCGTATTTTCGAGTAAAATAATTAAAAAGTTGAATGAAGTTCTCCGAAAAGCTCTGTCCTCGTCTTTATGAAAAAGTTAGACATTTTATAATATGATTATGATAAAAATATGCAGAATTGAATTAGTGCTTTATGTAAACTGCTATTTGCTCGATTTTTTAGCTCGCTTTTGAGCATGTATCTGTATACATTAGAGCGCACGTATTGTTGTCAGTGCACATATTATCATCACATTCACTCACGCACACTCAGTAAAGTGTAACAATGGAGCGATTATGTTCAGTTGAGATGCATGTGTCGCTTTACACACTGGTCTTGTACGTGCGAGACGTTCACTTCGGAGTAATTTAGAGTAATTATGTTAGAAATCAACAATAAAGCATCAAACCAGACATTTCAAGAACAAATGGCGGTCGCGCAGTGTAAAATTGACACTGAAATGACATTTAAACCTAACACGCGTTTTCAAGTATAAATAGAACATTAAATATTATGAGCGAAAGATTTATACAAATTCCAATTACTCGAGTATGGCATTATTGCAAAATGATTATATCACAACATGTTCGGTTTTGTAAACATAGTACTTATCGCAATATTTCCGGATTTTGTGGATATAATGTGCAAACAGGTAGGGGATTTTAGGGCCAATTTTATCTGGCTTTAATGGATTGATATTGGGATACTTTTGTAGATTGATTTTCATAATTGGACATAAAACGGGCACACTGAGAGAAAAATATAGTTACTTTTGGCCTCAACAACAATTTTATAATATTTCTAACGATAATTATGATTAACATAATGATGCATATAATTAAGTTAATCATATTTCGTGTTCGAAATATTATAACATTGTGGTTGAGGCCAAAAGTAACCATATTTTTCTCTCAATGCACGAGAATCGGTTCCGGATGATATTGAATATGTATTGTAACCGCCTTCTCTTCACAACGAATGTGTGCTTGACACATTTTTCGCTGGCGATGAACAAGACATGTTTTACATGTTTGCTGATCATGCGAATTGTGCAAATCGAGATCAAAGGATCACGGCGCAACCAATAACGCAAGATGTCCGTTATAAATTCGCGGACTCGCGCGCCACGTTTTAAGCTGCGAGTTTGTCTTATGGCGAGCCGGCGCGCAATTTATTCTTCATGCAATCCCTCGGAGGCTTACTTTCTCGATTGCTAGAAAAAAAGCGAGCTTTACTGATCCATTTACTTGCACAGGCCGATTTGTTTGGATTAGTAGTACCTAGTTATACGCCCCATAGAACTTGATTCTTATGCCGGCTTAACGCATTTGCAAGTATTTGCATCACCGGCGCGTTGCGTCATCAAAAATATTTAGTTTGTTCGCGATTATACCGGATGAAAAAGAATATGCAACAATTAAAATAAATTAATTTTCACATTCATTTAATTTTGGTTAAATTAAAATAGGCGAGAGAATTTGAGAGAAATCCGTCATGTGACAAAAACATTAATTGCCATTGAAACATCAGAAGAGTTTTGATGAATTATGTAGTATTGAAATTAAAATATAAGTCTTCATTAAAAAAACAAATGTGTCATATTAAAGCTTCAAAAATTCCAAAATTTTAAAATGCTATGAAAATTCTATTTAGCTATCATTGTTATCGTTAAATAATAATAGTTTATTACCGTGAACATGTTAATGTATTCAATTTTTGGAAACATGCATATTCATCGGCTTCTATTCAGTTAATATTATCAGAGTTCGATCCCCCGCAGTTCGTAGAATTTTCCGTGTATTTGCAGCTATGATACCAAATCGAGATTCATTTAACCCGGTGTTATATGTCAGCGTAGGTTTGACATTAAATACAGTTACTACGGAGTTTCGCCAATAACACACATTCCCTACTTATTTAGAGATATCTAAAATTGGACACTGGCAGTTGGCCGTTTTTATGGACTTTCATTTTTGTGATAAATGACAGCGGTATTTTTATATGCAGCGATTTGTTTTAATCCATGATCTGGTTGGGCACAAGGGATTGATTATGGAAACGGATTTTTAACGTCTCCCGACCTTGTCCGAATTTCATTTGACGGATGATTCCTCGATGGACCATGCTTTTTCACAAAAACGCATTACTTCCGGCTTCTATAAATGTATATACTGAATTTATTTTGCCGTTTACTCGGATGATGTATGTATATAGTATATATATATTCGAGATTTATGATGAAGATTCGCGATAGTATAAAATGGAATGAATAGCATTTTCTTGGCTCAATCTTTCGCTATAAAGCAATCGCAAGAAAAAGAATTAATCGCATGTTCCTAATCACGATGTTTACTTCTATCTTGTACATTTTTTTATTGCTTTAAATTTGCTATTAAATTTACTTTTTGCGTTAAAGTAGATGATTTTCTTGCGGGTACAGCGATAATAGCGTACGTGTACAGAATGTTAGGACAGCATAAAACAAGTCAGACACGGCTACATCGGGGATTATTATGCCAAGCCCGATTGCGTCGGTTATTCCCGCAGATATTCAAATATTGTGCGCACGGATACAAACAACTAACCGAGGGGAAGTTCCACAAACTTTCTACGACGATATTCATGAAATGGACAATCGAGGCTGACGATTTGCCGCCGTCTCCCGTCTCCCGCGTTGCCGTCCCGCACCGATCGCACAATCGAGCGAGTGGCTTAGAATTTTGAAGGAATTTCCTATATATGCCGGCACCCACCATGCGCCATAGGAATGCGCTACATGAGAGTTTCGAACGCGGTACGGCCAATATCTCCTTTGCGCGAGATGCATTATACTCACGGCTTTTTACCTGTCGTGCGAACGCGGCCTTCAATTAATCCCCGTGAATCGCGGGCTCCGAAATGGCATTCTACTGTCAAATCGCGCGTCGCGTTATTCCCCGCGAAACGCGCGTTATTCCCACACGCGCCTCATTTTGCATTTAATTGAGTTTCTTTCCGCGTTCTGCCTCCCGTTTAACCTCCATTGTGATGCGCGCAAATCGCATTAGCGTTTCTATTATCATTAAATAATGACACGCGAAGCGATTGTCAATCCACATTTACTTATCAACGCAAAGGAATTTCGCACGATAATATGTATGTGTTATATCTCTGCTTCTCAAATCTTTTTAAATAACGCGTTACTTTTTCTTGTGAATAATTATAACGTATTAAATAACAATCATGTATATGCGATAAAAATTTTGCGCTATTTTCGCTCTCTCGTAAATATTCAGTACGAATGCGTAATTATTACGCGCTAGCGACGCATACTTGCAATCGTAGATAAAAATCATGAATATGGAATAGGTGAAACAGAAATTATATTAGTGAATCAAAGGCACGCGCGCGTGGAGAGTGCGAAAGCGACATCGTGACATTTTAAAATTATTGCGGATTTTTATCGAATGTGGCCAACTGAATCGTTATTGAAACAATAGGTCACTTAAATGTCAATTTATTATATCGGCAAAAATTTCTTTCTTGAAATCAAACGAGCAGCTTGTTGTATGAAGCCATTACGAAGTTTTAGCTTCATTAAATTATGCACACCCTCGCATATATTATGAGTGATTAATAATGTCTGTATCAATATCTATCAATCATTAATCATTTACGCACAACATTATGTAAATATAACGATATTGATGTGTTTCGCTTTCAATAATGAAAATCCTATCTGAAATAATCTGGTTTCTCTTGGAATCATTTTATGATAATAACCGAAGAATTTATAGTCATGTCAAATGTTACTTGACGTTCGAAAATCCTTATTAGTTGTAAGAAAGTGACAGAAAATTGAGATTAGATTCAGATATCCAATTATATCAAATATAATAAGAGAGCTATCTGAATCATAGAATATTATTTTATTTTCATCTTTAATCTTTATATAATAACGATGACGAAAATTTCGCAATGAGCGGTATCTATTCTGCGAAAAGCTCTTTTATTAACAATCGTCTTGTATATGTGATCTTGCTGGTAACATTATTAGTACAAAGTAGATTTCTACTGGGCATTCATTTACCATTGGTGATAATAGGACAAAGCCAACTCCGATCGGAAATAACCTTCTTTTTCAACTAAATTATCTGTGTGAGCACCGGGAGCACCTCTGGGAAATACTTCGCAAAAGTATTGGTCTCATTGGTCTCACTGCCAGCTCAGGTAATTCCTATATATACTTAAACTTAATCGCCCAAATGTGAGTCCAGCCATGCGACCTTTCAAAATTAATTGTATCGAAAAATAGACAATTTTTAATTAATTTTATACACACACAGAGAGACATTATTCTGAAAAGTGTTATTCTGTTTTTATACCTTGTTAATGAAGTAATAATTCTGTTTTATTCTAATGAGAAAAACTCGACAGTGCTTATTTTAATTACATCTTTTCCTTTGTAGGAAAAAAGAATTATATCATTTTATAATGTAGAAATATCGAGATGTGCTGAAGTAATATTTATATTCAAGAAACGAGAATTATGTAACTGCCTTGTGAAACAATTGCGATCTAAAATTTGTACGAAGCGTTTCCACCGAAATGTTAAAAATTCGAAGCTTTCACGATAATCGAGAAATGAAGTGTATCGGTCTATGCAGCCGTCAATCCACTTTCATCGATTAACTCTGAGATATTCGCGTCACATCTGCGTCTCTCATTCGAATTCTGCGTCGATACACTGTGGGTCCTCTTGCTATTTCTCGAGCCATCGGAAAGGACACGCGACGTAACACGCGCATACGTGACGATGAAAGTACTTGAATGCCGGGAGACGTGTCCGTCCCAATGTCAGAGCGCTAATTAAAAGTGACCGTGTGAGTAAGTCGTTTTTAGCGGAGCGTCTCTTGCTTGTTTTAATCAACCAACGGTTTTGCAGTCCCATAAACAAAGCGCGACAGTCCTATCTCCTTTGATTATCACTAATTACCTCCATAATTAACTCGTAAATTTAATAAGGATAGGAATTTAACTAGCATTTATGCGCATAACTAGCTTAGATGTTGATTAGTTTGCGACACTGTGGTGATTAGTATTCTACTTTTTGTGCGAACACTGTCATAGCATTAAGATTCCTTGCATTCCCAAAGTGAATTATGTTTCCTCGCGTTTCTCATCATCATATTACGCTTACGTCGTCGATATTTACGTCTTCTTGCTGTCAATCCACTTTCTTAGTGCTTCTGTCTTTTCAGAAAATAGTGTTCTATTTTTTAGATAAAACTTTCACGTTAAATAGTTAAATAAATAGTAATCACACGTGTTGTATCAGAACAATCATATTAAATATTTTTGTGTAATATTTTTGCCACGAAAAAAGAAACGCAGTATTGATTGATAATAAAATTTTTAAATCGTGGACTGCAACGGTCGAAATATTAACGAGTAGTGCGTTAATCGGCTTAAAGTACGTTATCTTATCGTTCTTAGCGATTTAACCTATTGTACTTGCATCGCAGTTGCACCAGCACGATAGAATCAATATTTGCGATACGGATTAAGTCTGGAAATGTTTATCGTGTGAATCTAAAAGGAATTTTTGCCAGGGTATTTTATTTCCATTCATTCTTTTACTCGTTGACATTACGTCAAAAAAAGAAACTTGTAATAAAGTAATAAATCAAATAACAATGACTGGAAGAAAAGTTATACTTAAAAAAAATTATCTAAAATGAATGGAAAAATACAACAGAAATATTGTTAATTATTTCTAATTAAATATATATACATATATAAAGTTAATTTCAAAAAAATCCAATTGTGCCGCATTAAAGTGACATTAAATATAATTGTTCGTTGTTATTTAAGATATCTATTTTTCATCAAAAGATGATGATTTGTAATAATTTATAATGGATTTCGAACATAAGAAATATTTCTAAGAAATAATTACACAATAAATGATCGTTAGTCATTTTGATATGCCACACATCTGACGAGTGACGCGGGATAATTAATGAGAAAGAATGCACCAGATGTGCACATTTTGCTCCACGAAAATGATATTATCAAACTAAAAATGATGCCCTTTTCTCTACAATGTTCAGTTCGTTATAAACTAATTTTAAATTTATTCCGTATTTAAGAAGATAATGAACGATTATATTGTTCATGAATACCGAACTTAAAGGTCACGCGAATCATTTTTTCTACATAAATTTTTTCACTGCAATACAAACACTTACCAATAAAATGGCAAAATAATCTCGTATAATGGTAAATCGATAGGACAGACGGACGGACGTCTTTCAAAGCAATACTCTCTCAGAGATCCTTTCTGCGTTACATCGTTCGATCCTGGCACGAATCAAGCGGTGCTCTTATGATTGATCCATTTATCAACGATTGCGTGAACGGATGCGAGGCGGAACATATCGCGTACTTCCAGCCGCCTGACGTACAAAACATATCAGCAGTATTAAATTCGTCCGAGAATCCGAGCGAGGAAAAGGTCGGCCGGACGCCGCTTTTATATATATATATATATATATGTGTGTGTGTGTGTGTGTGTGTGTGTGTATGTAAAACGGCCACAAATATTTTGCTACGCGCTTGTGCCGAGAAGGAAAAAAAGTCCGCTCGCAACAAAATCCGTTACTCAGAAAATTAACGAAATGATCCGCCAATGACATGCGCACGTTTCAGCACGCGTGTCAAAATCGTACGATAACAGGCAAGAAGTGCTGCCGGGTAATTTTCTGTCATCGTAAAGCAGCCGCGATAAGCATTGGAATATCTGCGGTATGCATATTATCGAGTGCCACATAGTCGTTTCGATATTCTTTATCCGAATGGTCGTCGCCACGGAGAATAACCGGAGTTTCTCTGTAAAAGCTACACGCTCGCGTACCGGCGGTATTGACGTTTTCCTGTGATTTTGGAAATATTCCGCGGAATACAACCGGAAATATCTCCGTCGCTCTCGTGACACTTTCCCGATAAATCTCAGATCACCCCTATTACATGTATCAGCTGTAAAATTGAACCGCTCAATCATTATTTATGAACGTTCAACGTACCGAGTCAGTAAATTGATTTCTAATTTTATTTTGGTCGCGCTATTTTATTATCAAAGAGCTGCTTTTAATTGCTTAAACGTGTTCCTGCGAGATATGGTATTATTGTTTCGCGATATATATATATATATGCTTCCTGATAAGAATTTTCTGTCGCTTTAATGGACGGCTGACGTTTTCACATTTTCGCTGGGAATCGAGGAAAGCTACTTGAAAGGCAGGACTGCGGTGTACTTGGGGCGCTCGGGAAACTTCACGGAAATACTCTTGCATTTGATTTCGCTCGCGTCAAAGCCCAGAAAAGCCACGCACAAACCTCGGAGCTCCGATAGAGAACTCTTTGGAAATCGGAAAATCCCTCTGAACGTCGAGCGAGCCGGCGGCAGTCGCCCTAAGGAGCTTCCTGTTCTTTCTTCCGTCGCGAAAAGAAAGATTTAAGGGTTCGATCAATCGATGGCAGCCCTTCAAAAAAAATCTTCACATAACTTTAACGTGTTTCTCGTTTGAGAATTCGTCTCCACAAAGCATCCACTTCACGTTTGACAATTTATTCACGGTTATATCCGGAGAGCGGCAGACGCGGGAACGATCGCAAGGAACGTCGCTACTTACTGTGCTAATCGTAGATCGGTCTAACGCACGTCGTCAGAAAGAATTCGAGCTCGCTGCTTTTTCCTCTTCTTCCGGCTTGTTCAGGACAAGCTGCAGATCGGACGATTTCTCAACGGCTCCACGCCCGATTGATCACGAGCGTTACGCGCGACCTTTCACGACGGTCGCACACCCACAACGGCGGGAGCGACAATGCGATTCATCACTCTAAAAATCCACGTCTTTCGCCAATCCTCTTCAACGTTACGGCGCCGAACTCGCGGACAGTCTGAGTGGTGAGGACTGATTTGTCCGATAATGCGACAGTCAATCGACGCCGGATTCACATTCACATTCTAAATTGATGCACTCGAGCGACGGCCGAATGGTTCCGGTAGTTAATTCTAGGCTGGGTGATCCCTGATTGACACGTTGTGTGGTCCCGGACGAGCACGATTCGTAGGAACGTAACTAGAAGCCGTTTCGCCGTTTGCGAAATTCGACGCTCGAACGTCAGCGGCACCGTGCAATGTCAGCTGCCGCTGCCGGCTGATCAGAGTCGGGAGGTCGGGAAACGCGCGCACGTGTGGACGGTCGATCGTCGGACTGCCGGAGCGAGCGGCAGCGAACAGCTGATCGGCGGTGAGTCGAGAGCGAATCGACCGACCTGCCCGACTCCTGCGAACCGACTAAACGTGCTCTCTCGTCACCGGTTCTCTCTTGCTCTCGTCGCGCGCGACCCCGCAGCCTCCGGCTCGCGACCGCGACGCGATTCTCGCCGGTCGGGGTGTCTGATTCCCCGGCCGAAATCACGAGCGCACACGGGAGGCTCGTACGTCCGGCACCCCTGGTCACCTGGCCGGCGGGATCTTGGCGTGCGCACGTGCTGACCCGCGGAGAGGCAGACGGCCGATTAAAGGCCGAATCCGACCACCCGGCGATTCTGACTACGCTTCCGCTGCAGCTCGACTAAGTCTGAACTGGGCTGGCTTGAGACTAAGTGCATGTCTCGAGGTGGCCTCTCCGTCGCGCCGCCGGAACCCCCGCGTCCTCTCTCTCCTTCTATCTCTCTTTTTCTCCTGCTCTCAACGTCTAACCTCGCGGAGCAGCCGATGTTCGCCAAGACAAGAGGAGGAGTGAGAGAGGAAATGCAGGGCGCAGGGGCATATAGGAAGGAGAGGGAGCCAGGAGGAACCAGATGGATGGAAATAGGAGAGGAGAATTTTCTCCTGACTTCTCACAGCATGCACTTCCCGCGCATGGAACGCGACCTGATTTCCGGATTATTGCATATACATTATTAAATTAGATCTAAACTAATTCTTCTTCGGCAGCTAATATCTCTCATATTAATTTCGAATTCCGATTCACACTTTTTCATTGTTATGAGTAGTTTCTTCAGTATTTTATCACAATGCACGATGACAGACAGAGCGGAATTATTTTTCTAATTTTTTAATTAATGCTCCTGTGCATTTTTTCTATGACACTTAAAAATTTTATTTATTATATCGATTATTTAATAGATAAAACGCAAGTTGATTTTTAGAGATTTATATAAAATACATAGAAAATTATACAATTATTAAAATTATAAGTAATATATGCAAATAAAAGCTTTATCGTAATAAGAAAAATGCACGAAATTCGCTTAAATATTGAAAATGAAATAAATTGTGAGGAAATTATATCCACGTCATATACAGGATGTCCCAAAAAGATCGCACATCCTTACAATGACAAATTCTGTGGGAAATTCCAAGTCGAAAATTCTTATGCGAAAATGTCGAGACTATAATAGTTTTTTTTAAATGGGAAGCACTTAAGGATAACCAGTCCATTTGTGGAAAATTGGCGCTCAGGCATTGCCACATCATACAGTAATAAAGGTGCCCTTGTATGAAGTGAGTTACAAATCGGCGAGTGACTTTTCTTGTATAATAAGCATATTCAAATTATGCAAATTAATAAAATATTTTTTGTATTAAATCATTGGAAGAGATAATTACCATAATAATACTGTAATTTTCTTACATCAATAATTTTATAAAGCAGATTGAATGTAAAATCAGTAAAATATTTCAACAAATATTTAACCCTCCGTCTTCAACCTTTAATTTTACTCCCTCCGTCTGCAACCATGAGTTTTTTTTACGTCGAGAGTAGATTTTTCACTGTTCTACAATAAATAAAATTCTAATATACTTGTAAAAGTTTTAGCAAGAAAATTCTTACCATTGCAGAAGTTGTGTTATATTTTACTTATTTTTTATAAATTTAAATCGGAGTAAAAAATTGAAAAAAACGTAATTTTCATTAAAAATTCATAACTTTTATAGTTTTTAAATTTAAAAAAGTTCTCTTAGGGCGGTATTCATAGTCA
>VBVR01003815.1:0-16238 GCA_011638315.1 Tetramorium parvispinum
ACCCCCTCTCCACCCTCCCCGCGGGCTTCTTACCTTTCTGCCTCTCTGCGTCTTCTCGGCCGCTAAGTCCGCGCCCTAGTCCCCTCCGCCCCTGACCTCTTCGATTATCTTGAAATCGGACGATCGTTCATCCGGACCGACGCGAGAGCTAAAAGGTGATTCTCTTCTTGGCGCGCGGAGAACCGAGGGCGATTCATAAATATCCGGCCACGACAAGTGGATCTTTATTACCGCGGATGATTTATGCACGACTTCGCCGTATTGTTCAACTTCGATTCGTGTGTCACTGACGTATCTTCGCGCGCTTAGAACCGGGCCCGCGCACCGGGGTCGCGCGTTTTTGCGTGCTTCGCCTTCGGCCCCGTTCACAATTCCGCCGGGGTCGGGGATTGCCCGGCGAAACTCGACTGACGAGGTATAAATCGAAGACGTTGCGAGAAATGGCCGAGGCTGATTAGTGTCCGAGTCCTCGGAACGGTACACGCGCGTCCTCGAGAGGAGACACATTTTTGTGATATATGTATAACTCGGGCTATTATCTTTTTGATCCCTCGACTTTCTGTGAATGTTGGCTGATCGCCGTTTAGAAGATAGATGACATAGTTACGAACCAGTTTTTTCATCGGTATTTTATTTTTAGTATTTTTAATTTCATCGAATCTTATTTAATCAAATTCCATTACTCATTCATTTCCATTTGCTCCTATGTTGACAGGAAGTCATTAAAAAAATAGAAAATTTATGTTTGAGCTCTTCATTATCAGCAAAAAACGAAAGTTGTGTGATTTTAAATAGACCCATATGTATATATTTTAGATTATAAATAAAATTAATCGAAATATTCCGGAATTTATAAATATTCTAAAAACATAGATAGATAAAATAGTATAAACGAATGTGGGATATTATCATCAAAAAGAATTTAATTTGATGATGTGCTTATCAGCGATAATTGCAGAAAATAAAAGAAAATTATAAAAATATGATAATAAAGATTAGAGAGAGAAAAATAAAAAATAGAGAAAGAGAGAAGTCACGCGTATGCTCGCGGTCGTAATTCGCGCGCAACGTATTATAATCCCCCTCCGTTTCACCCTCCGTAACGAGAAAGCCGAGGGAAAAAAAAAGAGCGTCGATGGAATCTAATGAGCAAGGAGGCAGGATCCCGATGGCTCCACGTCGAGCTCGTACTTCGCCATGATCAAGATCAGCCCTCGACGAGAAGGGAGATACGTGAGATACGACAGAACGGCGGCGGGAGGGGAGAGGAAAGATGACGGCAGAGGAGAGAGACAAATGCAGGTGCAACCTGCACCGGTGCAGGACGGACGTATGGACGTACGAGCGGACGAAGGTGGGATTGAGTTATGACAGCGTTTGCTCCAGGGGGCCGGCTCTGGACCCGGCGAAGCGGATATTCTTCTTATTCTTTATTTCTTCGTCTGCGCGGCCCCGCCGTAGGAACCGTCGGCCATGCATCACCTTCGGTTCACTCCGGTCCGGCCTCCTCTTCGGCATCGTTGCACGACCACACCGCCATCACGGCCCATCACGATCCCACCTCAGCCATCGTCCTGGCTGGAATCGTCGATTCCACCCACCTTAGCAGGTCGAGAGTGCTCGGCCAGCTCCAAGTATTTACGTTTCGTGCATCGTCCGTCTCGCCTTCTCTACCTCGGCCTCCGCCCCCTCTCTCGTATCTTTTTCTTCGTCTTCGTCTTCTTCTTCTTCTTGCTCTTCTTCTTCTCTTCGTCATTGTCGTCCTTTATAGTCGAATCAAACGACCTGGACGACTCTCTTCGTTAATTGCATCTCAAGTGACGCTCCGAGAGGCCCTGAACTTCGGGATCTCTTTCTTTCGACACTCGACGATAACACCGCGACAACGTTTCTTTCCGATGTCTCAGAGACTTCAGAGATAAGGAAAAGTCCCAAGTATAAGTCAAGTATAAAATCTTAAGAAAAGATTCTTTTTCATAACATATGTTTACTCAAGCAAAGTGTAGATTATATATGCCATAAATTATTTTCTGTAAATCATAAATGCCAGCTAACGTACATATTATATGCAGTAAACGATTTTCAAAGTGTGACACTCACAGTCTGTTTTGTATGTTAAATCTTTATTTCTTCTTTCCTTCAAGCTCGTCTATAAACTTGACTGTGAAATTTGAGATATTTTTATAGTTACATTGCTACGAGCTTGTTTGGCATTTTAAAAGAATCGCCGATATCGAAGCCCTGGCTTAAACTTATTTTCCACCGAGTTTATCCAGCATGCTGATTTCATCATCATCGCTGCCATCGCAAAACCGGTTTAATCAATGATTCACGGGTGTTACTGACATTGTATTTATATGTATATATGTTCGTTTCACACGGTAAAATAAAACTAGAAATGGTTCAGTCCGTTGTATGGATCACGCGATCAATTATCGACTTCTGGAATTTATGTAAACAGACAAGTAAAAGCCAGAGATTATATCGTTGATCTGCATCAAGAATCGATCAAAATTTATCCTCGTTCGATACCCAACAAAATATTTTTCGGAATCAGCGGGCATCCGATTGGACTTAACTGACAATAAATCTTTATCATCTCGTAAGAATACGCTGGCCGTAACGGCGACCATCTGCAAAAATGTCTCAGGAACTCCCCGCGTCGCCGAGAATACGGTAACGACCCTCTAATCGGGCGCAATCACAAATCACAATAAACTCGTGTCGTCCGCGCGGCGCATGCTATTCCCCACGTGAAAGTAGGTTTCATTAGCGCACACGTGACCGCGCGTCGGAATAACTCGGAATTAACGCGGGTCTCCCAATCAAAGACGGTACCGGCCGGAAACAAACAAAACGGAACTTCGTTTCCCGGCGATACCCCGGGGGAGCGGTTGGTTAGCTGCCCAGGCATTGGCGCGCTGATGCTGAAAGTCGAGGCGAGAGAGTATCTCTCTCTCTTTCTCTCTTTCTTCCGCGCTCTTCCCTTCTCATTCTCCTTCTCTCCATCTCCTTCTCTCCAGCCTCGCCGCGTCAGGAAGATTAGGGGGTTGCGCGGGTGGCCTAGCCAGCGTAGAGACGCAGGCGGGACGGTGAGAGAGGGCGAAACGTAGGGGTGGTTAACGCTTCGCAGTCGGGGCTCAGAATAAACAACAATATTATAACGCGAGCTTAATTGCGCCAGAGGGCTCGGTAACGGGCGCATAAATCGGAGCAGCAAGCGCGCGCTCGCGCGCGCAACCACCCTCCGAACTACCCTTATCCTGTCCTCCTCCCTCTCTCTCTCTCGCGTTGTCCCTTGACAACCCTCTCTTTCTCGACCTCCCTTTTCTTTCTCTCTCTTTCCCTCCTTGTCCGCTGCCGTGTCCCTGGGACACGTAGCAGTCCTCCACAAACCGCCTCAGCGAAGTAGAGGATTCATTTACAATAAACATGTCCCTCGCTAATTTCGTCGGCGGAAAAGGAGGAATCTCCGGAACAGAGGAGCACCTTAAGTACGATATACGTTGACGTTTCCCGCCGCCCCGCACCGAAAGGAGGATCGCCTTCGTGAAACCTGGATCCCGATCCAGCCCCCGCGATTCTCGTCCTCGAGGCTATCGATGACGGCTATCGATTTAATATATGTTGGCGGTTAATCCTTGTCCGTATTTCTTGTTTTTAGCGCTTTCAAGGTTCAGGTTGTATTTTTTTATTTTCCCACACATCCTGTCATTTTGATAGTTCATTTCTTTAAAATTCCATGACAATAAGGATGAGAAACACTTTAGTGGCAGAAATATTAATAATAATCTTTCGATAATCACAAACACACAGTATCGTAAGAAAGAAATAAATATGCTTTCTGCAGCGTAATTGTTTTTATAAATTATTTTAATTTATTGCATATTTTTCATTTTTTTTCATCCTATTTTTCCATCCTTTTACTCTTTAGCCTTTTTTACTCCTTATACTCTTCAGCCTTTTTCAAAAGAATAAACGATATTAACAACGAAAACCTTACTACAAGTACTTTCATAAATTATCGAGCAATGTGTTTTATTTTACATTTATATATGTCGTTATATCCTTTGGATTTTATACATTTATACAATTTATTGCACATTAGCCTTTACAACGTATTCTTATAAAGAAGTTTCCGACGGCGCAAGCAGCGTTTCCTAACCATTCTCGTACACTATCCGCAAGTGCGGATTCCGCGACGAAATGTCGCAGTGGCGGCCGAAAAATTTGGACGCGCGAGGAAAGCCGGCGTTACGACGCTTGTGGCTTGGCGGCGTTTCAACCGACCGTGGATAAATGTACGAACACGTACGAGAGGAGAAGGCTGAAGAGAAAAAGATAAAAAAAAAGAAGAGTAGGAAACCTAGCGGAGGGCTAAAATGATACGGAGTGTACGCAAGCAGTTTCGCGTTACTGTTTTCGGAAATCTCGATTATGCGCATAGTTGCACCTCAACTGGTTTGTAACTGCAGTTTAATCATGTCACGTAAAATGCCATCAAATAATAGCATATCCGCGAAACGTAATTTAAACAAAAGCCTATAAGAACACAAATCTTTCATAATAAACGTTGTTCTGAAAAAAATATTGCGCTGATATAAGTGAGAATTCTCGAAGGCAGAAACAAAGTTAAATTAAAAATAAAACCGGTTAACGATGTTGATGTAATGTTAATCTGGTAAATTAGTCTCGCGATCATGATGATAAGTATGATGGTAAACGTGATAATAATAATGTAAGATAATCGTATAGGAGAGGTTTCAGCATTCATACCGATATTATACGATGACGTCGCTAATTATTTTCCATATTACCCGAACATGCTCCTCAATTAACGTCGCTAGAACGTCGACCGGTAGAAAATGGCATTCTGAATTTATATGCCGGCCGCTACTTTATCCCACCATCCCGAAATATTTTCGATTGCGCGCTCTTTTTACGATTCCCCAGGAGCCTCCGTACCCATTGTGCCCAATGGATAATCCAGCGACGGAAAGAAAGATAAAGAGCTGGGTACAGCGATGCAGTTGGAGGACCGGGGAAGAAGGGAGGGGGCGAACGAATGGAGGAGAGAACGAGATAAAGGAAAAGAGGGAGACAGAGACGGAGAGAGAAAAAGCAAAAGGGTAAAGGGAGGGAGTGTCGCACCAGTCGAGCGGAGAGAAGGGCCGCGCTAGAAGGAAGAGAACGCGCCGGAGAAAGGGTAGAGAGGGCGAAAAGAGAACAGGAGGCGGCGGAAAAGGCCGGGGAGGGCGCAGGAGGGGACAGAAGGGTGAGGGCTAGGACGGTTAGCGGCCGGCGCGGCTATATGTACGCGTCCTCGACCGCAGGCCTGTTTTATTTTATGAATCGCAATATTTCACGCGACAACTGGACTCGCGGGGCGCGGCCACCACTAAACTGTCTGCATACGGCCGTGTGCTTACCGCGTGTACCACACACCGTACCCTGTATACGACGCACGTACCCACCACCATCGCCACCACCACTCGCGTTACATCGCGTCGCGTCGCGTCGCATCGCGTCGCGTCGCATCGCGGCCGTCGCCGCCGCGTCGCCACCACGACGGGGATAGCATAAATGCGACCAAAAGTCAAAGACGTCTTAAAAATCAGGATCGTTACTTCCGATCCGGGCCTAATTCATAATAAAACTCACCTAAGAACTTTGATAATAATTGAATGCTAAATTAATTCGACAACAGTTTCCCATAAAAATATACAATAAATTTGAAATTATTTTTCTTCGAGTATTTAACTTGGTATGGTATGAGAGAATCGGTGAAGTTTTGATTATGTCTAAGATCGATATCGGAGGACACATGCGCAAGTACGCGTCGCGACGCACTGTACGTGAGTGCGTGAGCGAGAGACGGTACGGTCGATGCATCTGAATGCGACGAATGCGGCGCAACAGTGTCTCATTGTTTCGGCGCGGGAAGAGAGAGAGAGAGAGAGAGAAAGAGGCGCACGGAGATCTCTTCCCGCCTTTCTCTCCCTTTCCACGCGAATTCTCGAGTAAGCCTCCCCCTTGCCGGAACGGTCGCGCACGAGCGGTCCTGTGGGATGCGTCGAGGTGACTACGGGGTGATCCGTAAAGACGACACCGCGCTTCGTTAACGCCGTTCAGCGAGTAACGTGGAAGCTAACGTATGTTGAAATTGCAGTTTTAGTCAACTGACATAAAGCTCTGTTTGAATCGTAAAAAAAATCTAAATTAAATCATTATTAATATAATTATGATTGTGTCGATTAATTAAAACTAATGAAATGTAAGTGATTGTTGTAAAATTATTAAATGTAAAGCTAATTAAAGTACAAAAATGAATAATGTGATAATTACAATAATATGAAGAATTAAAATTAAATGCTACAAAATTACAACAATCTCAATTACAAAATTACAAAATTATTAAAGAGATTGTTGCAATTACAAAATTACAACAATCTCTTTTTATACAAAAAAAATTTCTTGATTGAGAAATAATTGTTTTCTATTTCGAAGAAATCTATGTACATAAAAAGAAATGCAACATGTTATACATCTAGATTCGCGTCCATAACGAATTTCCTTTCCCGTCAAAGGAAAACATCGTACCGATCAGCCGTCGTATTTTTCCCCCGGTATCGGGACCGTATCATCCCCGTATCGTCCGGCCAGAACGTCAGCGAATGGCGGAGGCAACGCCAATCTCACCTAGTATGCCTATCTACGCCGATGTTTACTTGACCAGGTACGAAGGAGGTGGACGCGCGCCATTACTGGTACGGGAGATAAAAGATACGCGCGCACCACGCCGCGGTCCATATATGTAAATACCTCTGGGGATCTCGCGTACACGTCGTGAGTAAGAGAGGGTTGCCGGAGGTTGGACGGAGCCAGGGCGGCAGAGGGACAGGGGAAGATCCTGCGGGCCCTGTCGGGCCAAGGGACGGGCGGCGGGCGGGGAGAGGGGTGGTGGGACACCGGGGGTGGACGAAGGAGCGAAACGTACGGTCAGTAGCTCGCGTATGTAACATACTATCTTGAATATGCGCATACATCGCGAGACCGGCCGCGTATTCCGAGAATCGGTTAGGCGATCGGTTAGGTTGCGCGGGAGCTGCCTGTCTCTCCGCGCGTAATTACCTTCTTTCTTTCTTTCTTTCTGGATTCTCTCCCCCCACGATTCGCCACCCGTAGCGCGCGACCCTGATGCTCCTTTTCTGCCGCCGCCCTCCCCCCCTTTCCTTCTTCGTCCCGTGGGTACCGCGCGCGGACTCCGCCATCGTCACGTTCGCCCCGACTCCTTTTGTATCCCTCCCGCGCCCCCGCTCTCCCTCCCGCGCTGCGTCGCCCTCGCATGCAGCAGCTACGCGAGCACGCGTCTTGTTCTACAGGTAACGAATCCCTGGTCCCTCCGACGAGGAAGGGAATATCGCGTTATCATCGGGCCAGAAACGCCGAACGATCGATCGCGAGGCACCGGACGTTCCGTCGCGAGTTAATTAGATTATTCGGAGCAGTTGGGTCCGCGCAAAGCAGCACGAAGATACGAATGAATAACAATTAAGTCGTTCGTGCTGAGATCGTTGAAACGCTAAAACGGAAACTTAGATCGAGAAGAAAAGCAATTTGACTCGGCGGAAAGCTCGACGGAAAAATTCAAAACTGGATCTAGAAGACGATCGAAGATGTGATCGTAAATCACTGCAAAGTATCAATGCATAAGAAAATTTTGTACGACTTTATTATTTTGTATTTCTGAACTGATGCGGCATCATTAATTTTCCCAGCTAGGCAACTTGTCCGACAAGTTGCCGAACCAAACACTTTATCGATAACTCCGTCGCGTATTCCCGCTCAGTAGGATTGCCATTTTGTCTGTCTCTACCGCGAGATGGGATAAGTTTGATCGGCAGTGCATTAATAACTCTGCGAGAGAGGTGTGAAATGGCGGACTTCGTCTTTCAATACCAAAATCGGATAAATCCCGTCTTTAATCGTCGCCAAAATTGATCGAAGGGCGATCGGTTTTGACGACTCTTGCATCTTGATTAGATTTCTTTTAATTAAATTTCCTTTTTTTTTCATTATTGTTAGTATTAATATTAATTAGTGAGATTACCTTTTTAATTAACAGAATATTTTGTCGTCAATTACAATCAGCGTTTCTTTGTTACTTTGTTACGTTTCATTTATTATTTTAATAAAAACCTAAGCGGTATATATGAAACTGTCTCTTGGGAGTGTATTTCCTTCGAATCTTCTTGTTGCTCCTTTCCCACTTCTTGCTCCGAGAGGAAATAAATCGTGCAGTTAGTAGCTCGCACGTATGACATACTATCTTGAATATGCGCATACATCGTAAGATGCATGCGTATTCTAGGAATCGCTTAATGCGCGATCCGTCGCTGTGCGAGCTCGTCTTCTCATAATTGGTTTCTTCCTTTATTTTCTTCCTCTCTAAACCTCCACTCGATTCATTACAATTCTTTCTTTTTTTTTTTCTTGCCCGCCGCATACCACAGCGCTGACCTGACCGATATGACTCGCGTGCTTTCAACCTTACGCGTATATTTTTGCGCATTATGAAAAACCTTGTCTGCACGCGATAATATCTCGCTACGCGTTTTCGAATTCAAGCGAGCTTATAGAAAACGCATCTCACAAAGTGTCTTACAAAGATATTGTAATTTTTTCATACATTAATTTTTTCATACATATAATTTTATCCGATCATGAAGTAAATCTAATATCGCAATATCATTTCAAAGTATTAATTAAGAATTATGTATATAAAATATGTACGGAAAAATCTATTTTATAAATACTTATCTATATTTTTATTAATAACGTAATAGGAAATATATTGTTGGAACAAAACACATCTCTCGCAGATTATAAAAAGTATTCTACTCAGCTGTGGAAGGATCAAAATGAAAATGCGAAGGAGATGTTACTGAAGTTCCTGATGAAATTCCCGCGTAGACGAGAATTAAGGTACGTCTTAACGGTAAAGGTCAAGCCGCGGGACTTCCTAGTTGTCGCCTGTACAAGGTTTTTCTCTCGCGCCATCACACCGCGGTCTCTCTTCTCGTGGTCTCCCTTTACTACCGCAACGCGTTATTCTTCCACGAACACGACTCATCTTGGAAGCTAACGAACGAGCTTGCCAACTGGCCCTCGTAGAAGAGATGACGCATATACTCCTTCCCGGTCGGCCCGTTTCTATTACAAGATGAAGTAGAAGCGACAAGAAGAGGTGAGGAGAGGAGTTCTAATCAAGGTGGCTTGCTAGAACTTCTAACTCCTTTCGCTCGGAACGAGATGTCGTGTTCCAGGTACGTCGATCCCGCGTACCGCGCTGCAGTAAGCTAAGCCCTAAGGAAGATTATAGGGTGTCTGCATAGAGATGGTCCGAGTTTGCCGCAGCCGACGATACCGAAAGCCTCTCGCTGGCGAGTGATTTTCGGGGATAAAGCCCCGAGCAAGATCGTAAAATTTGTCGATTAAATAATTTGGGGACTCGCCGGAACTTTACAAAACTAGTTTGGACTTTCTTAAGGCGCGCCACGACATAATCGTGGCTTCACGCCGTGAAACACTCACGCGTGTAAACCGTCCAGATTACACACGGAAATAATGTTTTCCGATAAAATTATTTGTACGGCGCTTCGACGGTAGTACAAAAATCTCTATTACACATCGATAGTTGGAACGATTGATCTAGCTCGTAGTACATTATTCTAAGGAACGTTTAAGTATCGCGATTCAACAATCTAGAATTCGCCAATCTTCCTAAGTGCGGCAAACGCGGGAAAGTTTTGCTGAAAGACGAATCAACATCAGCGAAGGAGGAAAGAGGAGAGGAAAGGAAAAAGGTACCAGCATGAACGATGGAGCGTGTACTAAAGGGTGTCCCGAACGACGATGGTCAAACGTAATCCCCCGGAATGGTCGGAATCGCGGCATTAAGCGAAACCCTCGTGGTTCGTGGCCGCATGTCGAGACTTCTGGCTCCGGTCGTTCGGCTTCGGGGACGCCGGGTGTGAGAATAGGACGGTGGCTGGATGTTGAATAGGCGCCGTTACAGAAGGTAATGCGTGTACGGCGCGAACTCGGAGACGGCGACGGAGGCGGAGGAAAGACACGGCGAGGAGAACACACCGAGGCGGCGAAGCCAAGGTGTTAACATTTGCTTTATAGCGGCCGCTCTACAGCCGGACGATGGTTTAATACTTGTGTGCCGTGCGACCGGCACACAAACACCACCACGGAGCGACCGCGGTGGCGCTCACCTGGCGCGCGTATTAAAGGGACACGGAGTATATAATCGCCGTAAACGCGAGCCCGTTAAACACCGAAATGATCTGCGCTCCGGCGGCCGCGCACGTGCGTTGTTCGTCGATTATTGGCAGCCAGCCTGTGCGCCGTTGAAAAAAAATTACATAATTTTTTATGTAATATATTGTTGTTAAATATAAATTTACTTTCCTACTTTTCGTAATTATTAAAAACATCATGTTATTAGTAATAATAAGTTAATTTACTTTGGAAGAGCAAAATTTTTTTCCTATAATAAAGGTTTCTTCTGTAAAGCTATATCCGTACGTACACACGTGCAACGGAAGAAAAGTGTATTTTTATGTACCACATGTTTCTCAATACGTTGTCAGAAACGGCGTAATAAAATATTAAAGCTTATCGATCCGCTGATATCTGTGTATTTTAATTTTATGATATCTCGCGTTAACGCGCGTATAGACCGCGCTCCCATATGTCGGCATTGCAGAAATATACGATGTGTACCGCCGCTATATAATGGAGGCCCGTTAAATAGCGAAATGACCGGCGGGTTCATATACATTGCTATGAGATGTTAATACGACACCCGTTGTCGGGCCAACGAGTGCGCATCTCTTCCTTCTAACCCGTTTGTTCCTCTCTTTTCAACCCGCGCAACGCTTCGCGGCTCGTCTCGCTTCTTTTCTCTCGCGTTTTCGATCCGCTCCGCCTGGCCTCCTCCGCGTTGGGCCACGCTCCTTCATTTTATAGTTATGCAGCGAGGACACTTTTACTATGACCGCGCGAACATTTCGCGGTTCCGGCTCGCGGCGAGCGCTTTTATTGCCGGAGGGCGTTTTTACTCCCGAATACGCTATCCTTTATTTATTACGGTCACGCTGCGGGAAAAATAGCGTGTGACGCGTCGAATGGAAAGCAAGTCGGAAAGTCGAAGCCAGCGAGACATTAGATAGTAAATTTCTCTCGAGCGTCAACTCAGATCGATCTAAATGACTCTACCATAAAAAGATCTCGGTGAAAAGATCGTTACTTTGCCTAAGATATATTACTCGAATGTAAGTCAGTTTCGACTTGCGAACTGAGATCCAAATGCGATTACGCTCGATTATAAATGCGAATGTAAATGAGCTGTTTTCCCCTTTGCTACTTCTTACAACAGAATCATTATTATCGCAGTCCAATCTGCGCAATGTCCCATAGCAGACAGTGTGAAAATTCCCTCACATGAAACACGTGTCCAACCCGTAATTTCTGTGCAATGTTTGTTTCGCAATTATTACGAAATTCTTAAATACTGCAGTATTTCTCTAACGTTATTATTCTGACGCAGTTTGACATTAAGCAATAATGAATTTCAAAAAACTAATAAATTACAATCTTTTGTTAAGAATCAATATCACGCAATTCTAATAAATTTACGAACAATAAATCAAACCGTCGGTCTATTTGTTGATTTTTCACCGACCAAAAATTTATGCTTCAACTATTTGCATGCTCAAAAATAGAATACAAATCTGTAGCTTTCAAAGTTGAAATTAATGCCGATATACATAGGCAAAAGTTTTTGGAAATTGGCACGAGTCTGTCATGTATACGTCGTAATTTTAATAGTAATAATTAACAGATTAGATCACCACTTACTTTGTGTAGAAGCCTTCCTTGCAATGCAAACAGATAAAGCTCCGCCGACGGCCAGTCGTGTCCAGAGATTTCGATGAAGTACTGCATATTCTCTGGTGAATGATGAGATGCGATCGCCTGGAGAACGAGATCGAACACTTGACGCAGGGAAAGGGCTTCTCTCCAGTATGTTGCCTGATGTGATTCCGTAGCGACGTTTTCGGGAAAGTCTTCGCGCAAGTCGGACACTTGTATTTCGGCAACAATTTGCTCGAACCGGATGCCCCTTTGTCTGTTTCTTGAACGGCGCCGGCGTGCAGAGCCTCGTGAAAAATAAATTCGGCTTTGGAATCCGTCGAGAAGATGCAATCCTTGCACTTCCATTCTTTCTTCGCGCTTTCTGCCTCAGCCACGTCCGATTTATCGTTCTTGAGACAATTACCTTCCCGCGTGTGCCTAGTGACGTCTTGTGACAGGGCAAAAAGGATGCCGCATCGAGGGCATCTGATCAAAAAGATTTAATAAAACGTCATTGCAACTATATGCGAGATATTTAATATAATGAATATTATATGCGAGTTTTGTAAGTTAAAATATTTTAAAATGTTAAGGAAGAAATTTGGTACACTTAAAAAATATTACTTAATTAGAAAAACGATAATTCTTGCTTTATTTTGCAAATTAAAGAATTACGAAGGCAACGTGTAAAATTGTGCATTATTCAATATCAATAATCTGGCGCCACGGATAAATAAGTAAAAAAATAAATAAATTACCTATGGCAAATTTCCGGATGGCAAAGAAGGAGATGACTCTTGTGCGCCGCGAGATTCGGCTGGCTCTGGTCGCAGTGAGGACACTCCCGCACTGTCTCCAGCAGACCTTCCTCACTCTTGCGTGCTTTCACCGCTTCCTTGTGACTAGAGGTTCTCCGATGCAGCACCGCTTCTTGGGCGGTGGTAAAGTTTAACGAACAGAAGGAACAAAAGTACGGCGCCGGTCGCGTGGACGCCACGACCTCGCCCTTTTCTTTGTCCTTGGCGACATGACTGGTCAGCTGATGACGCTGAAGCGCGACTAGCGATCGTACGACTTGGGGGCATAGATCGCACTTGATACGCTGCTGATACACGTCCGTCGCGGTGTAACTCGCGGTGTGACCGGTCTCTTTGGCGTGCAATCGCAGCTGGAAGTTGTATCGGAATAGCCGATCGCAACTGCTGCAGGCTAACGTGCGTTGACGACTAATTACCACCGGCACGGAGCCCTTCATCATCGATACCACGTCACGATGACTCTCACTCAGGAGGTGAGACTCCATTGTCGCGTTGTCTTCGCACCAGTAGTTGCACGGAGTGCATCGGCAACTACCGCCGATCTGGAGGAGGAAGAGAGAGAAGAAAAATGACAGGAAAAGCTTCTCTGTGCTGCCCGAACGTCCGGGTGTACGAGTCAATTAAGTCCATTTTATTCGTTTCTCATCAATTTAATGTTCGTTGAGTAATGACTCGTCGACAAGTGCGAGAATCATATTGCATGATTGTGCACAATACGCGCATCGATGCAAATAAAAACGCGGATACGCCGATTTCAATCTTGACCCGAAAAATCTCCCTAGCGTGTCTGGCTGCGATCAACGAGCGGCCACTCACCTGTTCTACAGTCTTGGAGTGAAGTTCAGAACGCCAATGAAGCAGGAACGTCTCCTCCGTGTTGCAGTAAAAACGACAAGGGGCGCATTGGAAGGGGCTCTGTCGAACCACGTTCGCTATGTGCTCCAGGAGAAAACGGCGTACGCTTGGATTGCGAGGATTCACGAGGACACCTGACACACGGCAATGGTAATGGGAGAGCAAATGTTTACCCATTTGAGGCCTCCTCACGCGCGTGCGGCACATCTCGCAGAGAATAATCTCCTTCTCTCTTCGGCGCAGACCTTTCTTAACTTTCTTTTGCTCGGGCTCTTCTTTCGTCCTCTGATAACACAGCGTGACTTAACCGGACAGTTTGCATTAGAGATTTAAAAAATTTTCGTCCGCATCGTGCGGAGAGCTATTGTTATTTACATTTTAAAATGTTTCCGCTTCTATGTGGTTTCTAAAGAGTTGACGTCACGTGATATTTTTGAAACATCATCAGCATATCATCTTATAAAAAATAAGAACTTTCTTAAATCTTTACTAAATTCCAAGTGTGTAAAGAGACACATAGTTCAACATATCTTCCTCTTTTTTCTCGCAATTTTATCAAACTGTTTCATTTTTCATTAATTTTAGAAATTTAAAAAAAAATGTTAGTAAAATAAAAATATAACTGTAACTATCGACTAATACAGTTAATTCACAAGAATTATTTTTTATCTAACAGGAAAAGCGACTTCTTAAATAAACTAACAGAAGATAAAAATTTTAATCATAATCATGCGTTAACAGGTTACTGAAGAGACCATTACCGTTGTAAGTGTAGTCTGCCTACGAGTGGACACTCTTCTGGATACTCTCGCGTGCGAATTTATCCCGCGCCGTAGATGGAGACCACCGTCAAGCTCCTTAATGCTCCTCCTGGCGTGCAAATCAGAGAGCAGATGCCTGTTGTAGACCAATCGTGAGGCGAGCTTCCTGCCGCAAGGATTGCACCAATATCCCGACTCGATATCCGTTCGTGCACCCGGTACCCATTTCCCTCGCGTGTGTCCTGGCGGCGGCTGTCCGGATGTGTTCTTGCTTTCGTATTCCTCGACCTTCTGTAATGGTCGATGTCTCTTTGTCCGACAAATCGGCATCGCTTGCACGAGGTCGCGTACGCTCATAGAATCACATTGCATATCAAATATACATGATATACACGATGATTCTCAGGACGAATCTCGGACGAATTTCTGTTAAAAATTCGCGCATTAACTTTGATTTCGTTCGCATTATTTTTTCCATTATTATTGTTTCATAATATTCTCCTGTTATTCGCGTGCTACCTCTCGAAGCGAAAATGTTTTGTTTTCAAACTACAAGTTATAATATGAAAATTTTTCATGTTGCTGAAATAAATCTTTTTTTTCTTCTTACTTGCGTTGCCTCCGTGGGTCGCCATTTACCGCCGGTGTACGTCGGTGGGGGATGTTCCTGATGATCGTCGTCCTCCTCATGCATATGCGGCATGTCCTGCGGCAAATCGTCGAGCCCGGGCTTCCACTTTCCGCCAGTGTGATCCCGCGGTGGACGCTCCCGATTTTCGCCGTCATCCGAATCTGAATAGGAATTCTCTTCCAATTCTTCCTCCGTGTCGTCCTCGGAGTCATCGTACTCGAACTCATATCTCGCCAGCTCCTTGTTCGTGCTATTCCCCAAAGCAAGGTCGGCAAGAATAGTATCGTCCAACCAACTCTGCTGATTCTCGTGCCTCTTGCATTCGAGAGTGGTCTGCTTAAGAGACTGGATGCACAGATCCGGCGGTTCATCCAGATCGCTGACGGCGGGTAACATGCTGTGAAGTTTATCCTTCGCGCCGGGCTCGTCGCCGTCCGCCTGACTCTTCTGCTCCTTCTTCCTCTTGTCATCTTTCTTGAATTTTCGACTGTTATCCAGCAAAGTCGGCGCTCGTCGAGTATTGCTCTGCAATTCCAGCGAGCTGAAGAACGCATCCGCGTTTAGAATCTCGGGATAAGACACCGTCGTCGGCGTCGACGGCGGCTCGTGGACAATCTCGATCTTAACGTTGGGCGGTCGACAGCCCGACCGACGGTGCCGCACATAATTGTCGAGCCCGTGGATTGTCAAATTACACTTAATGCAGAAATGAGTATCGTCGTCTTCTTCATAGCCCTCCATTAATCGAGCTCAAATGAAACTGCGGTGAAAGAAATAGTCTCTCGTAACTTATTCTAATTTGTAAACAATTATTGTTTTCTCGTTCGAGTATTACTAGTGCGACCTTGTAACGCGACGGCACGGATCGAGCTTTGGAATGCTGTTATGATTGTAAATATGTTAATCATGCCTCAGCGCGAAAACACATCTGCATGTGTGATAAATGTTATCCTTTTGGACTCATTTAAACGAATTTTTCTTTTTGATGCACGTTATATACATATATTAATAATGTCAAATCTGTGTTAATAAAAATTATTATTTCTTTAGATTTTGATTTTGTAAGCTATTATTTTAAATCAACATATTTCATTCATTCATTGTCTTAAAGATAGTTTAAATGTTTTGATAAAAATATAAAATTACAATTCTTAGATATATTTTATATATTTAAAATGTTTATAATATACATACTTGTCACATTAATGAAATATTTTGTAATATATTTTTTTAATAGTAATAAAG
>VBVR01003816.1:0-16236 GCA_011638315.1 Tetramorium parvispinum
AGAGACGCGATGGCCCGTAAGAGCTGTAGATAAGGGACGCGACAAAACTTTGGTTGGCTGTAGATACAGGAGAGTGATGCTTTTTTTCACTGTCTGCGGCAACAGAGTAGATACGCCGAAAGGGCGGGAAGGTACAACATGCGAAAGAATGGCGAGCTGGGGTAGTAAGAAAGCCGAAAAATGCAACGCGTTGAACGATAGAGTGAAGGTCGGGAAAAAGTAACGCATGCGCTTTGTCGAGAAGCCAATTTATTTATACGACTGTCCCGAAAGAAATTTATATAAAGTGACTATTAAAGTTTTGAATGAATCGCTATAAATATACGTTTTACATAGAATTAAAACAGAGACTAAACTTGTTAAAAAAATGTTATCTATATTATAAACTGCCAATTAAAATTAAATTATATTCGCGTTGTGATAACATATAATAAAACTGAGTAGTGTTCATAAATTATTCTTAAATAATGTCAATGTTTGTTTGATATAGACAATTTAATAATTATTTATTATTTAAAATTTATTTTTCAAGTTTTTATTAGTCGGTAGATATGACATAAAATAGTGAGATAAATGAATTTATATTGACATGTGTGTAATACGTATACGTTGTAACATTCATTTTATGTTACTTCGTAAGTTTACCGTGTTACCTAAAGTAATGTTTCTGCTAGATGTAGTGAACTAACAATTATTACGCACTCCCATTAATCACAGCTCGTTAGACCAAATTAATGACTCTTACGAGATAGTAGAATCTAAATTGATGAAGACTGCGATATAGCACAATATGCTTGAAGCGTCGTATGAAAACGAAGATAAATTGTAGCATTTAACATTTGCATAATCTTCGATCAATACAGAAAGTAAGAATACGCTATTGCAAGCGTCCGTTACGAGTCAAAAACATTGGCTTTTTGTAAAAAAAAAGATAATTTAGATAAATGCAAATTTTTCTAATTAATCAATGAATTTTGAAACACGTTTTAATTTATGTTCAATAAACGCGGAATACCTACGAGAAAATACGGGTCTTATTCCCATGAATTGGTGCAATCGATCAGCGATACGAACCGTGGCACATTTTTCTCAATAATAATAACGACTTAACTGGGTAGCCTCGTAATCTTTCGACGGGCGCATTCGACACGATAGACTCGCCTTTGCCGTACGTAATGATTAGGGTCGTCGTTTTGCCGGACGTTTACAATCGACAGTAAACTCAGACGCGGATTTATCGTCGCACAAACACACACGCGCGCGCGCGTGCGCGAGCACGCGAAACACAAAGGGCTGGCTTTTGAAATTAGATCATCGAGTCGAGGTGGAATGGCAGCAGAGGAGGGATTCTGAATCTTCGAATCGGCTTAACGTCGAATCCTTGAATAAGCCGCAACACTCTCCAAAGGTCTGTTAAGCTGGTCGTTTAGTCTGTACATGGACTCTTTGGCGAGTGTTACATTTGTTAAAACCGCTGCACCGTATTTTGCGGATTACATCGTACTTTTTGGACCAGGAACGTTACCAGAGAAATAACGCGGTGCTGTAATTTGGAAAACGGGATGCAAAGCCGGATCTGTTTTACGTAACATTTTGCTTTATCAGTGAGATAATCGGACATAATTAATTGCAGGCGTAACTCATGAGGATTATTACTTTATTAAGTATCCTTGGCGATTTAGTCGCGTTCATAGTGGTACAATTATACGCGAAAATAGCGCGGGATTATGTAATTTTTATGCTTTTATCGCTGGAACGTAACTCGGATTTGCAGTCTCTTTATGGTCGAAGTTAAGTAAAATATGTAGTTGTAGATATTAACTCAATTATTATTTTATTATCGTTCATAACAATTGAGCTCTGTAATAAGATTCGTGTATAATGCAAACAGTAATGATATTTTGCGAACTCTTTTATAGTTGTACTTGTTAATATGAGACTTTATTGCTCCAATGTTGTTCAGTTTCGTATTTATTATTTCAAATTGGATATTAATTAGGATGTAAATGATTACAATGTTTAATATAATATTTAATGACGCTATTCAAATTTTATCCGGGTTATTTTGCGGACGTTTGAGTTTGTTTTCAAACTCAGCGCTGACGAATATTTAGAAAACTTTTCTTCTTCTCGTCTTTAAAATTCTAACGGAATTTTAATTAAAGCTCGATCAATTATACGGCAGCGGTCGCCAAGACAAGCTATAAAGATCTATTTGAAGTTTGCTGTCGAGAATACTTTTCTAATCGTGTCTTTCACAAATGTAATATGAAGACTGATACAGTATCTCGGAATTATAATTTTGCGGGCATGAGGTCGCATGAAAACGACGTGTGTTATCGTTTAGAATCTATTGCAGCCGACATTTGTCGATTTTTCTCGCGACTCACGAATCTCACCAGCAACCGCAAAAAGCCGACTGAGTTTCCGGCATGTTTTCTAGCGGGTTTCCTCCGCGTAGCGATTGGTGGAAGGCGATGGCGGGCGGAGAAACGCTTCCGGAATTCTTATATGCACTTTCTGTACCCTCATATCCATCGTCGGTTTTTCGCTCGTCAGTAGACGATCTTCGACGAACAGAGATTCCAGATTACTTTTTGCACCAAGCTGCGTCCGGCTGTTTACCTTCCTCGCTTTTTCGTAAATCGATTGAGTTTCCATTACGAAGAAAAAAAAAGAAATTTAGACACGGACGACGAAATATATATCTTATGAAATATTATATAAAGTATATTCAAAATTATACTATTTAATAGTTTCATTAATTTGAGATGCAGATGAAATTCAAATGGAGATTAATCTCTTGAGTCGTTTAATTGAGTCACGTTGTAAGTTACTGTAGAATCAATTTTAAGATTAATATTATCTTAATTATTTTATTAATAGCTCGAGTTACGCCTTCGCTGAGTAATTTTACATTAATCTTGAATTTGTTTCTAATTTGAGCCAATAAAAAATTCCAATTCTATTAAAATACAAATATAATCACGTAATTATTCTCTATTTTTGAAAGAACAAATGTTAGGAATCAAATTTGCAAACCATAATAAAGACTTTCATTTTATACTCGATGTCATTTCGAGAAACTTGGCAATTATTCTCTTTAAAATTATAAATCGTAGACTCGTGAAAAATGCATTCTTCGTAGATGGCACAGTAAAAAACGATATTTGCACGTCTCGCAGATGGTCGTAATGGCGTGAATTTGTTAAAAGTCGGCGAGTCTTGCGAAAAATATCTTCGTGCGTCTTTTGCGGTTTTTACGGTAAAAGCATTCACGAGATATCGCATGGCCCAAAGGGAACGAGAAATACTTCTGTTAATATCGCCAATGGCGCTGGATGCACTTGAATAATTAAAGACTTGGCGTTTTAATAGCTGAAATAAAACAGATAGCCCCATTGTAAAGTAAAAAAATACACTATGCAGTTCTACTATTATCGTATAGTGAATTTTGTGAAATTCTTTTGTAAATTATTTAAATTATCATAAACTTTACTCATCAATTCGTTTTTTAATGACTATAGGATTTGTATTTATAATTAATATAATAAGATTTATTTTATAATATTTTATAATATATTTTTAGAATATTTAGTAGTTTGTATTTAGAATATAATATATTTCTAGAATATTTTATAATATAATAAGATATTCCTACTAACTTATTATTATTAACAAAATAAAATACTAATTTGACATAACTTCCAATATTTTCTCATTACAATTTTTGAATATTAATTAATTTTATACAATATTAGATGCATGGTCGTTAGAAATTCCTTTCTCTCACAAAGTAATTTTCTAGTATGAGCCATATTTAGATTGTTACCTTCTTAAATTGGAAAACGATTACGCAACGGATCAAAATAAACGACGTGTAGTAAATGCAAATTGGGCATATCGATAAATATTGACTAAACCCTCCTTCGGAGACGGTTGAATTAACAATCCCATTAGTCTCAATCTAAATCCATTCTATATATATATTTTTTTATTAATAATAATAATTAAAAAAAATTATTATTATCATGTGTATATATTTATAAAATGTAAATTGACAAAGAATGTACTGTTGTTTTAATATTCACGTAATTTTATTGATATATTCTTTGTGCGCTTATAGTTGCTTTAATATCGCTTATAAGTCAGAGCTGTGATTGACGATAGTAATTTCGTAATAGTCTATTAATACTCATCGATTAATTACTTGTACCGACGTGCATGAGAGAAACCTTATCCTTGATCGTAACCAACATCACACGGTCGTAAACAGCGTTAAACGAGGTAATTGAATCAAGTTAACATGAAATGTATTCCTAATATTTACAATTGGACGTTACTTGGTCTGCCGTATCACATATTCGTATCTCGATATTCGTGTATTCTGAGTAAGCACGACTCGTGTAATTACAATATGTCGATATATCGTATAAGCATCTGCATGTTTCCGGTAACACAGTAAAGTTGAAATTTATAAAATTTATTTCATATAAAGTGATCTTAGAAATGAAAACTTTGTGAATGTTTTTAATCTCTTTTTATAAAATTAATTATATTCTTTTAATTAATAATTATAATGACAAGAACAACGTAAATTCAGTTTTTGAAGCAAGCTTGTGTTTATCCGTATTAACGATTCGCGGATTCGTCACGCGGTCTTCAATAATTTCATCACGCTGGCGATCGATATGGTTGCTACGCGAGATTGCGCTCGGACGATGACAGAGTTAATTACGTTCTTTCGACGTAGTAGCTACTATACGCTGCACGTGTTTCAACCAATCTGGAATACCGAAACACTGGACATTTGTTATTCTTGTTTTGCGCAATCGCGTTTAGATACAATGTTCGTGTGTTTGATTTAGCTTGATAGGCAAATGTAATCATAGTAGCATGGTGGAAAAATTCGAATGCGACATATTTCATACTCAGACAATTTACATATATGTATTGAAAAGCTTTGGATAGATATTGAATGTTAAAACGTCATTAATATACATTTATACATATCTCTCTCCATTTTTGCATCAAATTATATTTGCGAAATAATTAATTTTTACATGCGATATTTTTATATTTACAAAAAACGTATGTGAACTGTGATGCTGACAGTTAAAAATATTTACCAAAATATCACGCAATGCGTAATTTCATGAGAATAATTTAATTTTATTCCAATAAGAAAAAGAAAATTATTATATAGTATACTTTTAAATTTTCGATTATTTATTTTAACAAGCAATTAGTTTTGTATTTTATCAAATATTTTATCATTTAAAAGTATTTCCATTCATTGTCTTTAATGGATCTTGCTTGCTCGTGTTATGTGTAATCATTCATCCTAAAATTCATGCAGAGCGCAAATTGGAGCAAACACATCGATTAATATTCCTGTGACAATTCCTGTGATAATTTGTAATTTTCCGCGTGCCACAGACTGTACCGAATCCCTCACACCGCACCGAATTCACGCATCGGCCTCGAAATTGGTTAATCTCCAGCGGTCGTGTCACGATTGGGTTCGAACCGACGGTATGCCAGCACCCTTCCTTTGTCTCGCTAGTTAAATAATCGAGCAATCTCGAAACACGAGATTGCTCATCTCGCACGTGGTCGTTCGTGGTGCGCGAGTTCCGCCGCGACGCGACACAGACGCTTTGCAATAGACTGCATCCCAGTTTCCAGAATTTCGAGTCTAAAGAAAATTTGAGAAGGTCCGGAAGAGATCCGTTATTTCCAATTAATAATCCGAAAACCAATAATTTGAAATCTTTGTATGAAATTTTTATCCTACTATAGAACGTTAATGTTTTAAAATTAATTTTGATACAATTAAATGAGAGATTTCGCTTCTTTGATCTCGCTATATTTTTATCTTCTTTTTTTTTAAAATGAGTATATTTTCATCTCCTGATGCTTTTCGATGAACGTCACTTTGTAGCGCTAATTCAAATCCCGAGCACGAATTTTAGTTGTTGAGGTTAATGATTTTTATCGCGACTCCATTCCCACAGTAGCGAGGTTTTGTGTATTTCTATTTTTTTTTTCACTACCGCGCCGCGCGTATGTGCAAATTCACACGAGATCGAACATTTCGGTCGGGCGCAGACTGTAATTGTCGTTTGTCGGCCGTTAAACGTACTCGAACTTTTAGCGGCAACCATAAAGCCACGTGTGCAGCGTGAAAACGAAAATAGGATTAGCTTCTAAATATCAAGGATCGCTCATAGTTGAAAGAAATAAGTGATAATAATTTTATGTTTAATTTTAACATACACTAAATGTCTCTATGCTTTCCTCGTAATTTGAATTGCGTAATTTAAATTTTTTGGATTAAATAACGTTAAAATAATGTTTTTTGTTAATAACTGTAGTTACAGAAAAATTTTTTGAGAATTATATTTATCATTTATCCGTATAAAAATCTTTTAATCCTTGTTATTAAATTAAAATTGGGATTATACCTTTCTATGGTTCTATTCTGATTTTAATAATTTCACAAAACTCGTTACTGTAGAAATTACACGAAATTACAATTTTAATTCATGTATTCTCTTTCGGAAAAAGGCCGATACAGTTCTCATGCTCCTCGGATTTGGATTTTGTGTGTTATAAACGCGGGAAAATTACGGAATCGGACGAGCCCTCTCGCGCAATGGTGAAATCGAGTAATCTCAAAATGCAGCGCGGGAATGAATATATCGCGCGTGACTGCTCGTGAAACGTGATTATCGTTTGCCAATAGCGAAACGCTTTGGTCGAACAGCTGCCAGAACATTTGACACGATTGCCACCGAAATCGTTATCGTTGGAGCGTTCGGCGTTTCGACTTTTCGACATTTTTCGATCTATACTCTCAACCGCACGTAGATTGTACGAGCACTATACTTTTGAAATTGCAATATATACTTTTACAACTGACAGCTCGTATATTGCAGTCTTGAAAACAATACTCGGTGCTTTTAGTAATTTTTATATATCAGGCGTATGTACGTAAGTGCACGTGTAACAAGTACAATTATAAAAGCGGATTCCTAATAGGTTTAAATGCAATTAAAGCAATACAATGCTTCGTTTGCACCATAAAAGAAAGACGTTCTCGAAACTCTTTTAGGATTTGACGTTTAGAATCGATTTGGAACGTTACCAATAAGCATCGAATTAAATGAATGAATAGATAGAAGATATTAAATTTAAAGTAAGTTTAAACTCGATTGTTTCTTAACACGTTTTGCAAAATCAGAGTTTAACTGAAAGTAGATATCGAACATCGAAAGGATTTAATATCGAAAGGAAGTTACTATCAGAGCAATCCAACCAGGTGGAATTTAAATCGCCAAAGTTCACCTTGTAGACGGACGCGAATGGAATCTTCTCACGTCGTTTTTTTTTTCTCTGTGTAACTATCTCCCATTTCCTCCGTCCATTCGGATATCGATTTCTTTTCGCGGGCGCTGCCTTTTCTTTCGCCGCGGAAATCTATAACTATCAAGACTTCTCTGCGTATCTCCCAGACAGGAGTCCAAAGAAATTCAATTAGGAGTGAGATTAGTCTACGTGGAAAAGTTTACCGTGGATTTTCCATTTTTCCGGCAGGCGATTTCCAGTTGGCTAATCGCAGTGACCGATTGTTCGATGCTTTCGGCCAACAAAGATCTGATCGCGACCGATTTTCCGGGTTGACGGCGTTTCAGGTTTCAGTATGATCTCGTAGAGGCGATTAACGAATGACGGAACTTTGGGTAAAAGGATAAACTTTCTCACTGTAAGTTTGCGCCCCTTATTCACCCGACTCACCGGTACCGACAGTTCGCGACGATGAAAAATTGGATTTGCGAGCCGCAGTCGTAAATACGACGAGACTGTAGGTGAAGTTGGCGAATATAAATTTTTATAAAATTAACATGGCATTTGATTATCCACAATTTGTCCACATTTTATCCATACATAATTATATTTCTCTATCTTACAAGAAGAAACAAAAGTTGAGTCAAAAGTTTTATCTTGAGAATCTCTAAGTGTGTGTTCTTTTTTAAATTATATATGAATTCTGATTATCCATCATTTCATATTTGTCCATTAATAGTCATTTTTATAGACAAATATGAATGATTATGTTAATAAATATTAAATGTCATATCAATTTTGTAAAAATTTGTCAATTTTATAGATCTGAGTGTTAATCATCCTGCGAAACGTTTGGAAAATCGACGAAAAGTTATAAATGGTTATAAATAGGATTTATTCGGGAGGGATTATGAATCGCATAATATTCGTTTAAATTTAAATTCTGCAGATAAACAACGAACGAATTTGATTTTAATTAAATGGTAAATATTTTAGCGACATGTTTCCAGATGCGATTGCTTTAATTAAAATTTTTGATGATATTTTCAAATTTGGCGATGCTATATAAGTATAGTTGTTAACAGAAACATCGAGAGAGTGCATTTTAACATTTCCCCTCTACTTGACTGTGTACTTTCAAAGTATAAGCGTATGTAGTAAAATAAATATGAGTTAGCTAGACTCTGACGCATAAATAAAATAATATTTCACACAACAAGGCTGTAATTAAAATTAGTTAGACAGAACATATTTAAATTAACATAGAATATCAAAACTTTCTTATCGTTGATAATTTGCGCGGAGCACGAGAGAATGTATAATTTCTATTTTTTCTGATTATATATCAAATTTATTTTTCAGCTTTAAAGGTACGAGCGACATAAATTTTCTCACAATGTTCATAAATTCCGTTTTTCGTGATTTACGCAATAGTTTTGCAGTACTACGCGTTCCTGTCGTTTCGCAGATCGTTTGGGTTGAATTGCAAAGGTTTGTAACGTAAATCTATACGTTGCTCTATTCGCTATATCGATTTTCGAAAGAAGACGTAAAAAGAGATCGTGGAAGAAATGTGCACTCGCGCATGTGATAAGATCGCGATGTTTTATGCTCTCGTCACGCTTCTGTTGGTATGTCTATCTTTTCTTCGATATGCGTATGTGTACATACATACATGTATATACAATATATACTATATATATCGAAGTCACCGCGATGCATACAAATCGCGCGAACGGAAGTTAGAAGAAGAAGTGGAGGACGCTGTCGGATGTTACACATTATGCGTGTTTGCCACTCGAAGTTGAGTACCTTCGTAGACATCTTCTTTCCGAAAGCTAAACATCTTGTCAGATAAGATGAGCTTGAAATCTTGATAAGATTTGAAGTTCTTGAATCAATGAATTTTATTTACTTGTATCAACAAACAAGCTTTGAACTTTGAATATTTGTCACTTAACTGAGAAGAACATTTCGTGTTTAGAGTTAGATGAAGTTGCTTTGCTTTTCTGTTAAAAATATTCATCACTAGTGTTGTAGTGTCACTACGTAATTAATTACTGCAGATTAATGAGCAAACTAGAAAATTGAATTTGCTTTGACCAAGCATTCTAAGGATTTTGCAAGGTTTCTCAAGGCACATACGCGCGGAAATTTGTGGTTGCGCTAGCAGGGAGGTTATTAATTAATCGTTTCTTAATTAGATCGCAGCTCATGTTAAACATCTCGTCTGATATGCAATTAAAAGGCTAGACGATAAATATCACATCATAATTTATTCCGTTATATCCATTTTTACGATACGTTGTTATGATGAAAAATTTAGTCTCATGTACAAGCTCGTCATCATGTAATTAGCACTTATGTGGCATTAATGTCGCTCTTCCTCGGACACTTTGACAAATAACAATATAATAACCAATAAAAATGAAAACGCGAGTTGCCGCTGACGGACTACGCGCTGTGTCGAAACTTTGTGATCTGAATTTAAAGAGCCGAGGAGATACGATTCTGTTGGCATAATCAACTGGCACAGATCCCGCTCCAAGTTTTACTAAAGCGCCCTTTATGGTTCGAATATTTTTCCACAAAATTCTCGCATCGAAAAATGTATATACATCGGCTTACACGTAGTAAATATAATTGATTGATGTGAAATCGATTCTGTTTACCAACAGTATATACATTTTTTAATTTAGCGTTCTAACAAAGAGAATCAGATATAACGGAATAGTATGAAAATAACAAGTTATAGCTGTTAATATATAATTAATATTACGTATACATTTTTTTATAAAAGGTAGAATAAAACTAATAAGAATTGGAAAAAATTCATTTTATTGTCATTAAGTATCTAAATAATATGATTTTTCGGCTCTATCAATCACATGCAATTTGTCTCCTGCATGATAGACATCGAGGCTAAGCGGAATATGTATCTATAACAGTCTCACTTTTCCATCTCTTGACGGTATATTGCCCGGGATTCCCTTAAGTCTCCGCGATTCACTCCGAAATTCACGAGATCGGGCAACGCCTCAGGTGCGCCAGGAGACGGATCCGCCGTCGCTTTTACCTCCTCACGCTCAACCCTTCGCTTCTTCCGCCTCCAGTTCATTTTATATTTTTCTCCATGGACCACGAGTAGAACTTTTACTCCCTCGAAGGCAATGAAGGCAACGAAGTTCAGCGTGCTTTTTAGATCCGCGTTAGTGCCGGTTCGTTAGCCCGTCGAGTTATTACGGCGTTGCACAGGCAGGTTGAGCACGTCTGTATCGTAGCTTCTCGCTCATTTAATGGCATGATATTAAACAGTCGTCGCAATTAAACATTCTTCGATCTAACGTCGTATCAATATATGTGTCGCTTCACCATGTGCAGAAATAATTGACATTTTAGATTAACTTCTTTTATGCACGACTAAACAAGTAAAAATAAATACAAATACAAATAATTTACTACAACGCTCAGAGTGAATTTTGTAATCAATAATATGAGACTTGATGCATGAATATTAGGAATATAATTTTTATTTTAAAATGAAAACTCTAAGGTCCACTTTTAAGAGCTGAGCGTTGTCGCTTATAGTGGTAATTAAAATTAGAGAACATTGCGGATTTTTTCAACATAACTTCTGCTTCCAGAAACATCATGATGAACGCTAAATTAATTTTCGCAACGAGATCGTCTTTGCTTTTAATGCTACATCGCCGGTGGCGTACAAAAAAAAAGAATAAAATTTATGGTTGTACGCAAATGCATTGTGGTTTTATCGTCGAGTTAATTCGAAATAAAGTTTTATTTTCTACGTTTACGTACACGGCTGGTTTAAATATTTATTAGTTTTTAAAGGAACTCTTTAAATTCATTTACGTGTTCATTTCTTATTTTATTGTTTCAAAAAAATGTCAGCCGGAATATTCGTGTCTCGAGAAAGTACATATCAATGTGAAAGTTCATTAATGTGTATGCATCTGTCTGTAGTAGAGCATACGTCGCTTTAATATTATACTAAAATGTTGTTAAAAAAGAGAACACCGTTGTTAAAAAAGAGAACTTTTCGTTGCTTGTATGACGATCGTAAAGAATGCAGATCACGCTAGTTTATTTTAAAGCTCGCTCGTAATTCTCTGTGATCTTACTTTGCAAATATAAAAATATGACCTGCCATATAAAACTACGTACGCTCCCATCCAAACATAAATTTACAATTTTTACAACGTTATGATGTATTGTTAACTTAAAAATTTCGTTTCAAATTATTCAGCGTAATTTGAGCAATGCATACTACGAATTATTGGCCAATGAAACGTATGAATTGTACATAACGAACTGCGTGCTGCTCATATTTTTCGAAATTGAAAAGATGAAAAATTATTATTCATCCGTCAGAATTTTTATTGTCAGAAAAAAATGCAGAAATGCATAATTGATTTAGCGTATAACTTAATCAGGAAGTATCATTGATATTCTGTATCTTTTTTCATGAATAATTTTCACAAACACGACAGCTGATTTACGTAGCTAGGAAAAAAGATTAAAAAAAAAGTATAAATATGCATGGCAACTTTTTCAATTGAGATCGCGCAAATTACATGATTTCCTTCCTCGCATTATATAATTATGTAATTATCGTTTCTCACGATATCGTGCGTCAGAGCAGATGAATATCGGATTAATAGACCGGAAAATTTTCGCTGTCTACGGTTTCGCATTGCTGCTCGAAGGAAGTCATGAGTATGACTAAATAATTGAAATTACTGAGAATATTCATGGAAGGCAGGGACGTGGGGACAGGGATTCCGTGGCGCCTCATTTCGCTAACCAGACCGTCGCGTGGAAATCTCGACATTATTTGCATTGCAAAAATCCGCGGCGGGCAGTTCGTTACATCGAGCGCATTTGCAAATGGTTCGAGAGTCGCGCGAGTAATCCGAGACGGTTTCTCCGGTTTCTCCAGTCGTACCGACTGGATTAACGTATCATTGTCCCGCGGCGCGGAAACGCGCGACAGTTTGGAACTACGTAGGGGATGGGGTTACGTATGGTTACCGGCTCCTGCGGGCGAGAGCGGGAAATTCATTGCTTCTTGTCCAGCGGGAGACGAAACGAGGAACTCATTCATAATCGAGCGAGTTAGCGGCGCCGAAGTTTTCGATGGAATTTCGGTATTCCGTTAATGGTTCTGCCTCCCACGAGAAACCCTCCGGCCGTCTCTTGTTGACACGGCGACGGCGGAGTGATTTCGTAGATCGCTATTGCGACGAATTTATGGTTACTACTACATCGCGCATTAAGGCACGAGGGAAGTATCGTTCGGATATTACAAGGAAACTAATGATAATCTTGATTACGATGAAACAACATTTTATATTAATTTTATTATCAAGAGAAATAACGACAGAAACCGAATTTATTTTTCTCTTTGTTCTTATTCTTCAACGTTCTTTATTTTTTGTAAAAAATATTGCATAAAATCGGTAATTTGGGAATATATTGTGACGCTTTAATTGAATTATCGTTTTCACAGCACACAGTTTTACATAATCTCGTGTGATAACGCAATACCGAGACATATTTTTTTAACACTTTTGTTTCATTTCTATTATTTTTCGCTGAAAATTCCACCGTCTTTGAATTTCTAGATTTGAATTTCGGTTAGAAGCTTCGAATGAAAAACTCTCGTAATTTTGTACACGCTGCCTCTTTCTTCTTCCTCGTCTACTCGACTTGCATCGGCTATTAATCCTGATCAACCAATCGCCTCGCGTGAATACTAAGTATTTTACGCCGCGGTTCCCGATAAAGACGCAGAAAATTACTTACGAATGGAGAGATCTTCCGGAAAAGCCGGGTATAGGTACGGCAGGCAGTTAATTTGCTTTTGGTGCCTTCATTGGACATAGAATAAAGCGTTCATTTACGATAAAGAGGATTGCACATATCAAATAAAAAAGACGAGAGGTTGAAAGGGCAAGAGGAAGTAACGAATTCTGTACTATATCATTATTTAATTTGTAGGTTGTAATGTAGAGTGATTAAGATCAAACGGAATCGGATTTCACTGAAATGAACGAGAGAACAATCGAGCCTGTAAATATACGAATGCGTCTCTCGAAAAAATCGTCGCGTCGAGAGTATTGACTTCAGAATATCACGGATTTATATCGGATATTTTTAAATTATTCCTAAGTGCATTGGAGCGGCGGAAAACAATATCAATAGTGTATCGCGATAGCTTAGGATCAGTATAAAAATTGGAAATCTAAAATCCTGAAATCCGCTAAGTTTTAAAATACATGAGACATGAAGTTAATATTGTGAAAAATCTCGCAGAGCAAATTTTCGCAGAGGAAAGAACAATTCATAAAATTGTTTAGATTATTTGTAGCCTATTCAACAAATTCTAATCTATTCTGATACCTATATTTGTTTAAATATTCATTATCGTGCGCCGCAGCATGAGTGCAAAATAAACCGTGAAAGATTAACGAAGTATTAACAGAAATATTTGGATCATGTAGTAGCTACAACTTTATGAATGTACACATCCGCGTACACATACACACGACGCATATCAGGCACACGCATGCACACACACACACACACACACACGTCGTCATGTCGGATAATAGAATGGTTTCCCGATGTTATCGTGGCAAGACGCGCTGCACCGAATTTACGAGATATCCTACGGTGGTGAAAATGCTAAAGCAACAGTTATCCGCCCCCAGGAGCTTCCTCTCGAGCGACGGTATGTATGTATGTACGTATGTACGTACGTACGTACCGAGCGGTGTATATAATAGAGCGTGAGAGATTTGGATTATACTAAGCTGCGATTGCCCTTGTGGCGGTCCTATAAAAATATAGACAGAACTTTCCGAATGACCACTCGGGACCGCGATAAATGGCGACTTTTCAATTACCCTTCTTTCATGAAATCGAAAACCATTCACGATTTGATGCATCGAATACGATATTTAAAGTTTTACCGGCGATAATCCGAGTGAAGATTTCAAGGAAAGGTTGAAAGCAAAATAAAATATAGGCACCTATATATCTGTGGGCAGCGCTGTGTAGGTATGTAATAAATGTACGATGCGATAAGAGGTAAACGCTTTTTGAAATAAACTAGGACTAAAAACAAAGGAAGATTTAAGGGATTTTCACGATTTATAGATTTTATAGATATAAATTGTAGATTAAACTTTTTTATTCTAAATCCTTCAACGTATTTTTTCCACTTTTTATTTGCTATATTTTTATTTTGCGATATATGATATGCGATTTGTGATATATTTAATCAAATCTTACTTGAAATCGTATACTTGTCCAATTGTGATTCACACGCGATATTATCTTATTTATTACGCGTTATATGCAAAAGTCTTTTTCAAAATTCGAATAAACGTTAAAATGGCTGAATCGAGGAAATGCCGTCAACCGTGTGAAATGGCGTGAAAAAGTCGAAGTTCGTCCGCGTGGCAACCCGTATCTGACATTGTGCGACGCGAACGACAAGCAATCTCTCTGGGAGCCGTCAGTCATGTATCACGCCGTAACACCGGCGTTTCATCGCTCGTAGTTTCACGCCACGATCTAATTCTCCCCGTATGTTGTTTCGGAGGACGCGAGCGCGGTTGTGTGTATCGGAGTACGTTCCGCGGGGACTGAACGATTAAAATTAGCGTGGAAGCGAGCGAACGTTCGATGGAGTTTCCTCTACTCACGACAAATGATTCACTAAGGAGATGGAGCTCTTTCCTCCGCTCTCTCCGTTTCTCCCGCACGCGCTTCGGGGTGGCATACTCCATCTAATCTAACTCGAGTACGTTATCGTCATTACTCAGCGAGTTCGCCACGTAAACGCTCGCTTCTCTCGAGATTGGACGGCGAACAGAGCATCTATCGGACGTATTTGCGTCATTATATCGTTCGTCGATATCCGTGTGTATGTATACGTGCATTTCTATGTGCAAGAGTAATTTAATGATCCATCGTCGAAGCACTTGGGGACAAAATCGCAAATAGTTAATGCACATGTTTGTACACACATCCATATGGAATATGTAAGGTAACGTTCTGCATATATTATTCATATGACAAATCGGTCGGGACGCAACATCATTTTCTCGTATCTGTGAAACTAAAAAAAGACAGCGTTTTTTATATATTTTTAACGTTTGACTCATTGGAAATTGTTTATTCGATTCTCGCAGTTTGTTCATTCTCGAAAAAGTCCGCGTGCCATTTTTGCGGTTGCAAATGTCCGTATTAAGCGTGTTTGTGAAACACTCTGCTCGTAAAAGCTCACCGCCACATTAATGCTTTTCAATTTACAGCTGTGGAATGCAACGCTATAGAATGATGTTGCGTATGTCAAACGAAACGGTTTGCAATTAGAGATGAAATTCGTTAACGAGCATACGCGCGTGTTAATATACATTGTAATTGTTAACGAAAGGCTCTATATCATTCTCTATCGAAGTGGCACTAGAAATCGGTTAAATTTATCAGGTTTGAACAAATCGTACGCATTGGTTATTTATTGCCGTTATTTGCCGTTGACACTCACAAGTAAACCTACCTTTGTCTGACTCGCCGATTTTAATGAAACTCAGTATATTTATAGATTAGCCAAAAATAATAGACACATATTTTTTTATATCGGCAATGGTGCAACTTTAAGAGTGAAAACTACCCCTTATACTATAACTACCTCCATAAGCACGATTAATTGATTCATTGCATTTAAGCTCACGGTATTGAAATTATTTCTGAGTTTTAGAAATAATAAACGAGTTTTCGTCGCAGAAAGCATCTGAAGTTCAATGTAAAAATTATAGAATTCATTAAGACGGATCCAATATGGCACCATTATAT
>VBVR01003817.1:0-16235 GCA_011638315.1 Tetramorium parvispinum
TATATATATATATAATTTATTATATCTATTATATATATATATATATATATATATATATTAAAGAAGAATAAATTTTTAGCAAAATAATGCTAATAATTGTCTTTATCGTACAAACAAATTTCCTTTCACAAATACATATTGTTATTATCTTTGTGTTGCGCAGTTGGAGCTAAGTGACAATCGAATTTCGGGCGGCTTAAATCTGCTTGATTCGAGCCCCAAGTTGACTCATCTGAATCTGAGTGGAAACAAGATTAAAGATCTTGATACATTACAGCCATTGGTAAATTCTCACGCTTGTTACATAAAGTTATGAAATCTATCTATCGCCAAATAAAATCACTAACACGAATCCCTTTCGTATTCCAGAAAGAGTTCAAGAACCTGAAGAGTTTGGATCTGTTCAACAATGAAGTGACAAATATGGATAATTACAGGGAGAAAGTCTTCAATCTTATTCCCAGTCTACGATACCTTGACGGGTATGTATGAAATTACGCTACTGGATTTGCTTTGTTGCTTTGTTTATATTTTCTCAAAGCGGCTGATTGTGTTTTGTCTGTGACTTCAGATATGACGCCGATGATTGCGAGGTCGACAGTGAAGGGGAGGATGATGAAGTCAATGGAAACGAGGACGGAGAAGGAGGTGGCAATGAAGAAGACAGTGAAGAAGGTTGGTTGAAAGTTTGATAAAAGTTCGATTAGTACAGATCTTTATTAATCATTATAACAGTTATAGCCTTGTGCATATTAAATAGCGATGAATAAACATGTCGAGGTATAGTTTCAGATGAAGAAGACGAGGAGTTCTTAGATGACGATCCAGGATTAGATATTGTCTACAAGGATAAGATTGTGAGTATATTTCACATTTAAGTAATTTATAAAGTTAAACTAAAAGCGCGTTTAACACAAAAACATGTTCGATGGAATATTCATCGCTCATTAGATATTTCTTATTCATAAAAATCATAATCATAAAAATATGTAGATATTATGGGTTAGCATTAGAAATAATCATATATTTATTAAAATAATTAAATATATGTATATCGGGATATAGGACAGTGATGAGGAAGATTATATGGGGGAAGAAGAAGAGGAAGATGATGATGAAGATAATGAAGATGAGGAGCAGGAAGAAGAGGAAGGTACGATTCTCAGAAATTTCTATATTATTTTTATTGCTTATTTATTTTGAATTAAAAAAATTTAATAATTGTTTAACCGAATATAGAGTACAAATCTTCAAATATCGTAATTATTCCAACAAAATATATAAACTTTTTTTATTTGCTTATTAATTACATAATGTTATAAACTAATTTCTATTTTTTATACAATGAAATTGATTACGTTCTGTGCAGAAGAGTCTCCTGTTCGAGGAAAGAAAAGAAAAATTGATGAAGTGGGAGATAATTTGAACGCTTAAGATGGAGAGAGCTGTCTCTGGTACTGTTGAATGAGTGTAAAATTCGTATAAATACATAATAACAATAATTGCGATGCCGAGTGAACAGCTGGGAATCAAACTAATCGACCGACCAATGACAGACTACAGTTAGTGATATGAATTTATCAGTAAATCATTGACTGCGAGGAAATTGTCTGTGTAACAACAAAAGATTTATCGTATGATAGAAGCGGAATGTGAGTGCAAGGTGTAAGGAAAACTGGGAAGGAAACAGATAATGATGGCATACAAATAGGGCTGCATTCCAGCTGGACACAGCACAGTTTTAGTTATACTAACGATATTTTATATAGAGTATATAGAGTTAGAGTATTAGTGGTGTTGCATAAAGTGGAAGGAAGATCGAGGAGAGAAAGCACGAGAGAAAGGGAAAAGGAGAGGGCGAGAGTGAGAGTATGAGAGAGCCGAGAGAGTGCGCGTGTGTGTATGCGCGTGCGAAAGAGATGGAAATAGATTGCTGGAGGTAAGTGGAGTTTTACACTTGAAGGAGCATCTTGTCTGTTAGCTCCAGTCGGCCAAAGGCTGGTCACGCTGGAATGCGGTCATCGTTAATCAGTAATAAGGTTACATAAGTTACATTTTAAATACATTATTATTGTACCGTGGATAAGTATAGAGTAAACGAGGAACAACTTTTGTACAGGTTTACACCATACATCGAGGTGCATTATATGCCTCTGTGATTTTTGGGACAGAAAATAAAGAGAGAAATATATGTTATTCGTATACGTGTGAGCGTATATATCCAACGAGGGTGGGATGGGGATTTAAGGAAGATAACGTTAAAACAGAGAAAATAAAAAAAGTACATAACGGTCGCTGTGAATAAATGGCGAATTGTGCGCGTTCTCCGCGAAAACGTTCTATGTTGTGGAGATATCCGATATCACCGAGAGACGGATAGCGAGTAGAAAATAATATCGTAATATTTATATTATTGTTTTCAATCGCGTGATTCCGATGGCAGGAGGAGCAAGTTAGACGGAGAGAGTTGGACCGTTTATATCCAAACACGTGGAACACACGAAATTCTCTGATACACCTCGATCGACACGTCGAGCGTTGCACGTAAACGCGGACCCGGTGTTATCCTAACTTAGAGTTTTTTTCTAGTAAGCTTTTAAGTTCCAGATATTCTGTGTACAACGGCGATCGACCGCCCGACGCATGGCTGTTAGGATTATTGTTATTTACTCTCGGGCATTGCGTAAATGTTATGCTCTAATGTAACCTAAAGAATCAATTTGATTATTACGATTTACGATATTCTCCCATTTTTGAAGATAATTGTACAGTTGTATAACTCGATTCTTTTTTCTTTTTATATATATATGTATATAAGGCATCACAGATTTATCGTATTTTCTTTTATCTACATACATATTCTATAATAATAAGGCTAACTCGTTTTTAATGAAAAAAAAAGGAAGTAGAAAAGAAACATCTTTATTTTGTTTTAAGTAAAAAATTTTTTAAATGAAAATTTAATATCACAATTCTCCAATTATTTAATAATGAAAATGGAAAAACTAGTGATAAGGAAAAAGATTATTTATTTCTAATGGAACGAGGGGGGAGGGAAGAAGATACGATAATTCTAGGACATCCTGTGTATGCCAAAGTATAAACAATAAATTATACTGATTGATAATGTGATTGATTTTTGTGTAACATGTAATTGCAGTAGGCCTCAGTCTTTGGAACGAACTCCTAAGGAAACAAAAGTCAACATCGTGTGCGTCAAACGATTAACCTTTAATTTCTGTCTCTGAAGTTACCATTGCGCTGATACATTTCGTGATGAATAATGAAGTGCGAAGTTGAGAGAGATAATGGAGATTCATCAATATATTATGATTAACATTAAATTACGAGTATGATTTTAAGAAACAAAATATTTACACTTGCGCTTTCGCACTTTTGAATTGTACTAAAGTCAGAAACGCAAAATTAGATTTAGGGCAAGAACAAAAAAAAAACGTGAAAAAGAGACATTTGACGAGATAGGCGCAAGCTAAAGGGACTCGCAGGATGGATCAGACGATGTAGTTAATGGTGAGACTGCGATGAATAGACTGGCACAGGGATAACCAATTAACTACGTAATCGTGTGAGAATGGATGGGAGTACAGTGGCGAGTGAGAATGCGAAGAGAGAGAGAGCGAAAGAGAGAGAGAGAGAGGATCGGTTTTATAAGAAAAAAAAGAATAAAAAAATAATTATGCGGTAGTATCGAGAGGACCTGGCGCCTCCTTGTCGCCAGTTTGGTTATGGCCTTATCCAATTTTTCCAAGACTAAAAGCAAATTTATATTAGGTACAATGAGTATATGTGAACATGTACAGGTCCAAATCTGTAAATTTCCAATCTGCAATTTGTAATTGCGGCTCGCGCGGAAGCGTTTATTAAGCGTTAAATTATAAATATAATTAAGAATTTAAATTATAAATAATTAAAAACACATTCCGCGCGCCCCGCGACACACGTGTGTACATACACATACACATACATACATATACATACATATACATACATACACACGTATACTACTACAATACACACGTAACACACTTTTGTCAATTGCGATTTTGGATAGACCATTTAAGTAAGGAAAAAGAAAATTTGTCGATCACCTTCTATTATACCAGATATATTACATCTGTGTATTGTCTGTCTGTTCCGTTGTTAAAATGGATTTTTATCATAAGGTTTGTTTATTTCGAGCAATCCTCATCACACAAAATAAGAAAAGATAATTTATTAATAAAACCATTTACAAATCAACGATGGTGTATCCGATATGTATTGACAAGTGAACCTAGTTATCGCACTTGTTTTTTTTTTAATTGCGCTTTTAGCGTTATTAATACGAATATCTTTGTTTTTTTATTTTCGTTTATAAGTTATTTTTAGACAATTTTTCAGGAAATATCCTTTATATATTTATTCGAACTCGCCGATCATCTTAACTATGAGCTTTAGTCTCGCTGCATCTACGTAGATATAAGTAAAAGTATATATATATATAACTAAAGATAATGATATTTTAAGGAAGAAAATTTCGTAATTGATCTGTAATTTGTTTCCAATTATACTTTATTGATTCTAAATTTGACAATGTATCCTATAAAGTACGTACAACATAAATTTTCTCGCGTGGCCTTATTATTTCTAGTTATATTCCTTGAAACTTGGCAAATTTCCTGTTTTGCATCTCTAATTCATCTTTTGTTTTGCAGATACGCGCATCCATTTGGAAGTATGTTGCTACGAATTAAATTAACGCTCAAAGAGAAAAGATTTCAACAAATTGCAGATCGAGCTGTCCGAATAATCCGATATACATATAGATATTCTACTTTCAAATGCTTTCGAACAAAGCTAATCGATTTATTTGAATTAGTCGTTTGGAAAATCGCTGCCGAAAAACAACGTGTGACTGCTCTATTTTAGACCACAAAGTTAAATTCGGAAATTTAGAAACGAGTGTACTCGAACGAGATCGCAGTTCGATGATTGAACTCGAACGAGAGTCCAATCGCGATGGAAATTCGAATCGGCGTGCCAATATGGCCGCCGGCGGTGCGCGCGCCAACATGGCCGCCGATGGCGCACGGCACGGCACGGCCACGGGTTCGCGGCCGTCGGTGCGCCATCGCGCTCATCAGTCCCTCTCCGCGTAGAGCTCGGTAACGAGTGTCTCGGTTTCGCGAGTAGAGCGCTGTGCCGCTGGTCTCCCCCCTCCTGCGCAGAGCTTCGAGCCGTCGTCGCGTCGAGAGAAGTTGAGAGAGTTTCTGAGTGCTTCGCGTCTCTCCTGCCCACCGGGACTCCGGCACGCCGCAACCGACGCTACGCGAACACCATGGCCGAGAGCAAGGGCGCGTTAATCGCCAAGACAGTGCAAAAACATGCGGGCAGGGCGAAAGAAAAGGTAAGTGAGCACGTCTCTCTATTTCTCTCGCTCGATCCCTTTGGACAGCTCTCGTCGAGTGTGATGACTCGCGGATTACTCCGTCCTGTCCTTTCTCGCGAAACGGAAATTAGCGCGAGGGTGTGCGGGCGACCGGAGTTCACCATAACCTCCGTGACGCCGCTGTCGCCGCCGCCGCCGCCGACGGGGTTAATGTTTCGCGTCGCCGCCGCGTGACAATTACATCGCGCCTCGCGAATTCAATCTCGTTCGTCTCGCGGGCTTTTTAGCGATACGAAAAACTCGCGTGAGAGAGAGAGAGAGAGAGACAGCTAGCGTATGTCAATCTGTATATACGATCGCGCTTTGCCCGCTCGACTCGCGACACGGAAACGCGCTTCCGCGAGGTTTCTCCGATGCGGTATGTCAATCGGGCGTTCTGTCATTTGCATATAATCGCATACGCAACGCTGCCGCAATACTGATGAGCGATTTTACGAAACTCGCTCGTGGATCGGGCAAAAATAAAAGTGCCCGAAGTCGGTCGGAGGAATGACAACGACGAGTTTCAGCTGGCGGCCGAGGAAATAAAGCAATGTCCTCGAATTTGCGCCGATTTGAAAAGGAGCAAAATATTTAACGTCTCTCTCGACCTGCGTCGCGCTCCCCCCCCCCTTTCCGCCGGCGCCTCGTAATGTCGCGCGAAGCTTTTACGTAATCGGTAAACACGTTCGCGCAGCAACTCTGTAGCGGTATCGTTCGAAATGATAATTACGCGTACTCCCACCCGGCGTAGGAAACTGCGCGGGCACAGGTGCATCCTGGCTGCACGTCAGTGCGTCGCTTATCGGCGGCGATCGCATGTTTCGCGGCCGTGGAGCACATGATCCCGTCGCATGACGTACGATTTTTTTGTTGGACACTGCCTCCTCGAGGTGCACGTGTATCCACTGACTAATCCCTGCCTCTTCGAGGTGCCACATGTATCCACTGACTAATGCATTGATAAGTCCTTGAAGCTTCGTATCCGGGAAATGCCCGATTTTCTGACATTAATATTAATACGAATATTGTCGCTGAAATTAATTGGGAGTTGCGTAGCTAAAATCGAGTGAAAGAAAACGTTCTCACGTATTTGTATCTTTTTGCAAACTTTTTTTTTTTTTGAACTTTAAAGACCTTTGGACAAGCTGTAATTTCGAATTTTAAAATGAAATTATATTTATGATTTTATTATGCCGTGTATTTTTATGTATATATATATATTTTTTTTTTATATATACGCGTAATTTTAATTTTTTTAATGTACCTCGTGTTGCACACATAAAATAAAATGTACATCAAATTATAAATAGAATTCCATTAATTTGGACGCGATTTATAGGTCGTCTAAAATGGGATCTCGCGGTCGCGAAACTCGCGAAGCACAAGATTCACATCGCACGATTTATTTAACAGACAACAGAATTTTTGTTAAACTTACGATAAAAATTGGTTTTTCAAAATGCGTATCCGAATAATTCTTTAGCGATAGTTTTCTTTTTCTTTTATATTCTGGGAAATATGTTCTAATATTTGGAATATTGACGTTTAAATGGCAGCGATAAATTGAGCGAAATAGAATATATCATATCTTTATAAAACTTTTTTAATCCTTAAAACTCGCTTCAGACAATCAGTAACTACAGATTTCAGGATAAAATTCCATATATATAATTTAATATATTGTACATTTTAATGGGTGTATTTTAATGTATACTTATGTGTGTGTAATTTTGATTTTTCAAATATCATTTCTCGTATTATGAAATTATAATATAAAATTACACGTTATATAAAATAAAATAAATAGAATTTCACTTTAGATTTTTTATGCAAATTGTAGGTCGCTTAAACTGGATTTAATGCAATTATCGATATTCCACGGTTAAAATAATTCTCTATTTCTCAGAGGTTCCGGAGAATTCTCTAATCTCGGAATTTAATCCATGTCTCGCTTGGAATATGTTGATAGCATAGCAAAAGAAAAGAGAGAAGGAGAAAGAACAAATTATTGTTTTAGAAATCAAAGATAAAGTGATAGATATTCACAAGAATTTTCCTTCAATCGTCACAGAACGTCAGTTGCCCTTGGTCTGAAGCGAAGCTAATATGACAGCTATTAGCTATAGGATAGGATGTTACATTATGCCGAGTCTGTGTGACGAGTAGATCGTCCGCGATTAAATTTAAATGCACGCGCATTTACGGCGAAACGAAACCCTCCGATATTCTCACGAGTCACTCAAGATGAGACGCTATTTACATGTTTCACTTTTGATGAATCATTCTAGCTGCAAGCAGAGAATCTCTCCCGTTTTTTTTTTCACGCGAGTCGTTCAACGATCGTATTTGTGGAAACGTCATTTACGCGATCCACTTTTCACTTTGCGACGTTGCATTTGCCGCGTTCGTTTAAAGCGGAGAAAAATAGAGAATTTCTCTACTTTTTCTGGTATTCAACCTGAACAATCATTCGTATCGTACATATTGTTTGCGCCAAATGTTCTTCTATTTGGAGCAATTTATCCGCGAAGCGACTATTTCAAAATCTTTTTCAGTATTGATTAATTTCCATTTAAAGAATATAAATTATAACACGTACACACATATGTATGTATTTATATACGCTGAGAGAAAAATATAGTTTTTTTGGCTTCAACCATAATTTTATAATATTTCTAAACACAAAATATGATTAATTTAACTATATGCATCATTATGTTAACCATAATTATCGTTAGAAATATTATAAAATTATGATTGAGGCCAAAAGTAATTATATTTTTCTCTCAGCATATGATTTAATTTTCTATTGCAAAATTTCAGTATAATCAAGCAATTTGTAATCGATATACTTTGTTTCTAAAATATATAACTTTATTAAAATATACACATTTTTAACGAGAATTCGTTAAACTTCGTAAGAACCGCGGTTCGCAGTTTGGGAACCGCTAACGTGGTTCGAAGCTACGGAAATTTGCGTATGCGAGAGACTTCTCAAGGTGCATTATAGATCGCACTCACGATGGTGCACGTCGGTGTATTGCCACTTCCGCAGTTTGCCGGCAACCTGCGCTTCGGGGACCATTGATGTATCGCATGGGCATTGCATAAGCGACTCCTCCGTGTCACGCAATTGGCCTGCGCGCCATCGGTGTCGGACTTCTCGGTACGAATAACAAACATTCGCAATTTTTTTTCTCTCACGCCTTTAAAATCGTAGACTTCCCGGTCGTTCCGCGACGAACGGAAAGGAATATCTTAACATAACGAAATAACGAGAGATGACTTGAGCGCGATTTTGCGACGAAAGTGTACTTAGGGGAAAAACCTGTTTATATTTTCAACAAGAAAATGCATCGTTATAAAATATGATAAGGCGATTTTCGCTTATCTAATTCTTTTTGTCGAATTTTTATAGCAATATTTTTACAAATAATAATTAATGTTTCGACACGATGGGGAGGAGGAAAGAAAGAGAACTATTTCGACTTATCTGGTTATCTAGTTTTTAACAATATTTTTTGCAAATAATAGTTAATTCGTATTCCGAACCGACATGATGGGGAGTCAGGAAAGAGAACTGCCTGGTAGAACCGGTCTAAAGCTTGTTATACCTAACTCTGTTATTCTCCTGCCTAAATCGAGAACGGAGATTGAATCGAGACGCAGATGAAGACTGGAGGAATTTTTCCTGATAAAATGTTTTACAGAAATACGATAATTTTCAAAGTCTATTTCGATATTCTACATCTACCACATCTAATCTCTTATTTTGGCATTAATGTATACTATTAGTTCTCAAGTTTATAGCGTAAAAATTTTATGGATGATAAGGAACATTAAATGCGTTGATAATAGTCTCTTATCTGCTTTCGAATGACTAAAAGCAATAACCAATATCTTTCGTGCAACACAGATAGAAAAGTTCGTTTACACAGTATTTATAGCACAAGCAAAGTGAACAACACGTAGGAGACGTTTGTTCGGCGACTTTTTAGAAGCTCGCGACGTATTAAACGATTCAACATAATTGCGTTACGGTTGCGCAAGTTCGGGATCGTTATCGCACGTTTTTAATTAAATCGATTTTAATAATGCACGTATTGTTTTACTCCAGGATTCCTTCTAACAATCTTAATGAATTATCTCTCGAACGAACGATCGTCATTCATCACATATAAATAATCGGCAGAGCAATCGCAGCGTTTTACAACAGTGAGCTCGCTGTTCACGAAGCGAATAATACTTATTACCCCGTTTACACTGATACGCCTTCGTAAATTACAATCGTTTTTACAACTTATATATTATTTGCAAGCATGTTTGATAAGTATCGCTTGATAAAATAGTTATCGGCATAACTTTCTCACGTGCGCGATTTATCCGTCAAGGAACGAAGTTGAAAACGCGCATTACGTCGCGCACCGCCAGAAGCAGCGAAAGGATTAAGTGCAGTCGGCACTTTTTCGCGGAACTATTACACGCGCATTGCAAAGTAGGAAGAGGTAACACTGTAGATTCGATCGCACGTATCGGCGCTCGCATGCCGAGGGTTCAGCTGGTACTCGAGGCGAAGAAAGTTAGTGTGGGCCGCGCGAAGATCATTAAGGGGCCTTCACACAATCGGTAGTTATTATCGGTTTGCGTGTCGATACTGTCGCTAGTTGCGCACACGAGCGATAGACTCGTTAACAAAATCATTGCGTTAATGACATAATTGGCAATATTAAGAAATATAAGAATACTGGCGCGCTTTCCTCCAGATTTTCTCGACTTAGAGCCGATTTTTCAACTTCTTGGTAAGCTAATAGTTAAATCATATGTCTATCTTTGTTTTATCTTCCAATTAGACAAGTTTAGACGTATGATTTAACTATTAGTTAGCTTACTAAGAAGTTGGAAAAACCGGCCCTTACTCTTACTGAAATGTGCAAGTGACTCTTTCCTGCTATTCAACAGTGAAATAAATTAATTCAGACTTTCGGTTGCGTAGACTGTGAAGACAGTTTCAAGTCGAAGCTCCGAAACCGCATTTGACGTTGAAACCTGCAGCGAAAATGCACGGACGTGTTTTCTCTCACGCCGCAGAAGTGCGGGCTGCGGTGTCGTAGATCGCATTAGAATTTGCGTCCGCGTAGTGCAGACCACAATGAAACATCGCCGACAAGCATATTCCCTTCCTCTCGCTCTTTAAATAGGGTCTTTCGCGACTCATGGTGCGAAATGTGTGTGAAATCGTCGTCCGATTTCCTTTGACGCACAGAAAATGGAGCAAACGTCACGTCTCGTTAGATCTATCATTTTCTGCAGCGGCTGTCCGCCGACTTCCGGATCTATTTCCGCCAACGTTGTAACGAAACGCCGCCGGGACGTTCTTATAAGGTTGTCACCGGCGGCGTTTCTTCGCGGCGTGGCGCGGCGCGGCGCGAAGGAGAAGAAATCTCTCCTGGTCGCGCTCTCTCGTCGTTCTCCTAGACCTGCTAGATTTCTAAGTGTGTCCCACCGCACGACCGGGAGAGACGGCTACTATTCTCGTCCCCGAGACGCGTTCCCGGACGCCCCGCGACACTCGGCAAATATATCTATGAGCCCGCGGAGACACCGCTTTTGAGTTTCGCGACGTTTCACGTTTCCGTCCGCGCTGCCGCGGCAGCGGCTCTCAAAGTCCAGCCGGAATATTTTCTAATTCAGTCATTTGTTAATCTGTTCTAAAATCCAAATTTTTCTAACCGTCGAAATTTTAAATCCGCTGACCTTTCGTGATCTTTGGAACGATTAAGCTATTTCGCTTAGTAACTTTCAAACCTGTTTAAATCCGTTTAAAAAAAACCTGAACGATTGGATAAACTGCAGTATTTATAACTGTTATTAATTTTACAACTTTTCGTTTTAGCTTCGATTCGCTGTATAATTATTTGTAATTTTTGGCGTGAATTTACTCTCACTTTTGATACGCGTAGCGATAATTTGCACTTGTTTTACTTAAATGATTATATCTAAGAAATGCCTTCATTTATCGCGCTACGTTATATAGTCATACATAATACATAATATACATACTTGTTATAAAAATGCAATTTGCACTTACTCGGAGCGATCGCGAGTACGTCTAGATTTTGCTACGTCAGACTGATTAATGATACGAGAAAATTGTAGTCAGCATTATTCAAGAAAGGAAATTGTACTTCTAATCCTTGATTCTTAGAATCTTGGTAACACGTTAATTTTTATCAATCAAATATAAGATAACAATGTAATAATGTTATTTAAATGAAAATTTGACGTGCAATTCCCGTTAATTGTTGCTGAACCCCCAACCTTGCACATCAAAATTCCGAGTTTACCTCGCGTTATAACTTCGCTTTTCTTATTCATGTTACCGAGTGCAACGTGCGTAACAGCGGCTAGCATTTTATACGTTACGCAAGTCACTGGAATATGAATACACCTTATATCGGCATATTTCGCGACGCGTGATGCGCAATCTGCGCGAAAAGAACGTGACGAGACCGAGACGTGTGCAGGCTTGCCGTTTAATCGTCCCGCGAGTCGAGCTTCAATTACTCTAGCCGTTAATTGCCGCGTCTCCGTTATTTCGTCATCACTTTGGAGAAGTCTTTGGAGATAGTCCAAGCGCGAGTACGGTCGCACGAAGTGCATCGAAAGAAAGGCGCAGTTGAGACGAGCATCCGAGTGACCTTTCTTCTCAAATAGAAAGGCGTCCCGCGGTGCACACATAACGTCGCGAATAACAGTGCGTGAGTGTTTCTCCTTTCGCGAAGGCAATCGACCACGCGCTTAACCCTTACGTTACTTACGCGCGCATGCACTTGTCTTCTCATCTCATCGAAAGGAAATGCGATTCCTGCGCTGGATAATAACAGTCTGATAAAACTATCATTGATCTTCGATATTTTCTCAGCGTTACAATATTTGATTAAAATATTGCATTTATGAAACTACCTTCTTTTTTTTTTTTAACAAGTATTTGCAAAGTAATTTAACTCAATTTTATTACCGTGATTTTGCACTTTATAGATTTAAATTTAAATGATGATGGTCGTGATTCAAGATTTAAATCTCAATACTGTAAGTGAGAATGATCTTTGTATTTATTCGCGGTGATTGACGTAATGTTTATTTTTTATCGATTATCGGACTTATCGATATTATCGATTGTTTAACCAGTTTCTGTTTGCGTTGCGTCTCGTTATTTTGCGAAAATGTCTATCAATTGTGATGCTGACCTCTGCAGCGGCACATATAGCTCCGGTTTTCTACTAAAATTAGCGACACCCACTGTGCGCCAAACATTCCTTTCGTCCTTCATTCGAAGCCTCTTCTGTGACTTATTAATGAGACAACAAACGCGATTTCGTTTGTTCTCTGGAAAGGTGACAATATAGTAAAAAAAATCGAGAAAGCAAGCGAGGAGAATTATTTCTCTTTATATATATCTTTTTTTTTTTTAATTACATTTGAGATATTTAACAATTTAATAGAAAATCATGAATTTTATTACGGAATATGTGTGATGTATTTTTTAATTAAAATTTGTAACTTCTTTTTAATTAAATTTATAAAATTCTAGGATAGGATATTTTTTGCAAGCATTTTGTGTAAAGTACAAAAATTTTGGAGATCGATCGTACTTCGAATTTACACGCGTTTACTTGTCTCTGCGTAACATTCATCGTGTGAAGATTTCGCTTCAGCAAAAGCAAAGCTTCGCGCAATCTCTTTGAAACATCGTCGTCGATAATGCTGGCCTGAGTCCAGTGGACTCGTTATAAATACGGCTCACGACAAATACAGACGGAGACGGTTGTCGTTCTCAGACTCTTTCTGCCTCTCGTCACCCTTCACGTCATTTTTTGTTCTCGTTGGTTGTCTTCTAACGACACGTTTCTACATTGCGCTCGTTCTTCTTTCCTGCTCCTCCTGTTTGTCTCCTAATGACGCGTTTTTACATTACACTTGTTTCCTTTCTTTCCTTTCTTTTTTATTGACATAACTCTCTGTTTAATCTTTATGAAATTGTCTTGCCATCTAAACGTCAAGTGGAATGTATTTAATAAAATCTTTTCTGAAATCATAATTATAATATCTATCTTCGCGCATTAAATTGATATCGACTTTGTATTTTATTTCTATTGCACAAATTAAAGACATTTCGGATGCACCGATACGAAATGTTATAGCCGCACTAGAGTGGAGTGATTAAAAACAAGGAATTCACAATACTTTCATATTAATTTCCTACTAACATGCATGGATAATAAATTCGGAATTGGAACGATAAATCAGTAATTATATAATTAGCACGTAATTAGGTAAATTCAAAATTGATTTCTACTAACGTTACGTTAAGGATTGACTCGATAATGGTGTTTCCTGTTACGTCATGTATGCTTCACGCAATATACCTAGCTACGGAAATCGCGCGGGCGTAACACTATGTTCCGGATGACGTTGTGGCTTACGAGTATATTAATAACCATCGATTCCTGCGACCACCGATTTTCAACGCGTGGCTTCATGCCGGTTTTTCGCTTATTTTCTGCCGAACAAGCGAACCTTAGTATTATCAAAGAGGATGACTTGATGAATTTTTCGCACATTTATGTTTTTATTAGGAAAAATCTTTCAAATTGGAATTCTCGAATAAAAATGAAAAATTAATTATTATTAAATTTAATTGACAATTCTCGAAATTCTAGTAAAGTTTGCTAGGAGGTTTGTTCCATTTTGTCAGTACGATTAGTCACACCTGTGCAATAATAAGTTAAGAGATTATTTACGAAAGATAATTTTTTTAAGAACTCGAAAAACTTGTAAGGTAACCCTGATGCGTTGGTGTTGAGCAAAGATCTGTTACAGCCACCTGTGAAACAGGATTCTTCGGTACCGGTTCAATATTCCGGTCTCCAAATTTTTCCTCGCGGCGTTATAAAGGTCCATTTGTATTAAAGATCGTTGAAATCCTCGTCTGTTTTTAAGGCTGTTTCTTTAAACCGTTGAGGAATTTCGGTGCGCAAGGTTAAGGTCGTTAATTGGAATTAGCATACCTTATTCTTTTTCCCAGATTACATATATGGAGTTTATGGTCGATAATTTCAGTGTATCAATTTACATCGTGATTTTGAAATCAGATCATGATATTGCAGTCAAATTGTACTGAAAAAGTCCAGCACAATCTTAATTTCATCTTCTATCAATTATATTTATAAGAATGCACTTAATTCTGGTTAAATTACATAATTGGCACAAATGTCGAAAGTAATAATACGAGAATAATATTACAAAATATAACAATGCTGCTAAGATTCGCAAAACCCCTAGTATTGTTCGAGCGCGATGAAGCTGAGAAAACGCCGTTATATATCCCGGTAACACGGCAACTCTCGCGAGTGTCCGATCGTGAAGCCGATCGTGAAGCGATCCGGCTATCAATGTACGAAATGGAAACGGGCCTCGATTACGGCTATCCGATCTCCGGGTAGGTATCGCAGTATCTTCGCGTACGGTAACGGGAGCTTCCCTGAGTCACGAGAAAGAGAGAGAGCTCCTCGTCGTTGCGGCCGTCGTCTTCGTGGCTACCGATATCGGACGAATATATGCGGAATGCAGGCGTGACAGGAAGTGACGAAGGCGCGCGATCGCGTCGGGCTCGAAGAGAGAGATCGCGACGCGTTTCGCCCGCCCGCGCCCCGTTTCGAGGCGGAAATGGAACGGAATCGCCCGTTCCGTCCAATTGGGTTGCGAATCCAGGCCGAGATCACCTGCTACACGGCGGGGATCTAGATCTACGGTGGATTGATCCGCGCTACCCGGCGTGACGCGGATTCCCGGCGCTACCGCGCAAAAATAGATCTCGCGATCTCGCCGCGCGCGATTTTCTTTAAACTGTTTGGACGCACGCTAGTTCGGAAAAACACCGCGTCTTCGAGAATTTGCTTTTCCTGCTCGGCTACTTGTTTAGATTGTTAGATTGTTATGGTATGTAGGCCGGAGCGTTTATCCTCACTTCACATTAATTAATTTAAAAAACTAGCATTAATAGAATTAATTTAAAAAAAGCAAAGAAACTTAAATCTAAATTTTCTATTTTATTCCTCTACGGCAAGATAAATTCTAATATAATTGTATTTATTTACATTTTGAATTTGAATTGTGTTTATTTACATTACATGTATTTTGAAGAGTTGAAGTTCATTTTCGTTTGCCACTGGTGACCTCTTCCTTCTCTCTCGCTTCTCATAAATATTTTTAATTGCTCGAAACTTAAAAATTTTCTATTAAGAAGAATAATAAAATTTTCCAATTCTTCCATTCATTTATTACTTGAGATTCACCGTAGACGACGTGTCACGTATGCGAGTTTTCTCGATTTGCATACTTGATTCGCACTTGAATTATCCCGGTCGATCCCCATAGCGCGTTCGCCATTGAGCAGTTGATTCGGTCACAAAACGACCTCGTGGAACTTCAAAGCGAGCTTATAAAATTCGATTTGTAGACAACAGATAAGTTCTGATTACATGTGTTTTACGGTTTATGATGTAACCCCGCGGGCAAAGCTGGTTATATCGGATGTTAGGCGTGTCTATCGGACAGAATGGCGATTAGGTGTTGACCGTTTATCGATCATACTAATTGCGTGACCGCACATTTACATCGTTTAAATTTATTTCATCTAATTGTTAAAAAAAAGATTGATAGATCTTTGCTTCGAGAAGTGCTGTCTTCCGTATTATATATACATATATGTATATGTATATATATATATATATATATATATATC
>VBVR01003818.1:0-16227 GCA_011638315.1 Tetramorium parvispinum
ATGAAATACCCAATAAATATTTAAAAAGAAAATTGCACACTAACACGATAAAGTGAATTAAAGATTTCGGTTTTCAATATGTTTCTATATTTATGTCAAGCATTCATCCTTACGTCGATTTATGTACAACGGCTTTAATGTGCACTGAGTGCGCACTAGTGCGACCAATCGAATTCGCTATAAGTTAAACCGAGATTAAAGTTAATCTACATTGGTAGAAATAGACATTAGCGACTAAAGTCAACACAAGTTGACACAAGCAACATTCTATCTTTTTCAACATTCAATGAGTAACAAAGACAGAATGATGCTTGTGTCGCTAAACGGAAAGCATCCCAAGATATTTCAATAATTTCACATTCAGTAACATATATACAACGGGTCTAATGTGCACCAATCTAATTCGCTATAAGCTGCCGGTAGCGCATGTTTATTCGCGAACTGGTAGCGAACGTGTCCGGACATGTTTCACCGCGAAGGAAAATTTTTGAAAGTTGTTCATGCAACTAACCCCATCTCTTTAACCTCGCTCCTAAAGAGGCACAAGATATTGATATTTAACCCTCTCGTCAGAGACCAGGTGCCAGGAAAAACTGAAGAAGAAGAAGAAGAAAGTAGCGCATGTCCGAACACACCGACTTCCTGTCTACTGCTGCGCTCTGTTGCGGATGTCGCGACTGCTACGGTGGAAGTCATGGTTAACACGTAGCCGGCGTTCGACGTGTCCTAGCCTCCTAAGTGTAGGTGTGCAGCGAGACATTTGATAATTCATTGCGCGCCGCTCACGACTCGTGCAACGTGTCGCGCACGGGACCGCGGGTGTCTGGTGCACATATGGCGAACGCCACATCGTGAGTATCGATAACGTAGACATATAGATACGTCTAACGCGCTCGTGGTGGACGCGGGGCAACGGGATAACATGTTGCCGAACAAGTCGTCGCCGCCGTCGCCGCCGCAACAGCAGCAGCAGCAGCAACAATTGCCCCTATCGTCTTCTTCGTCATCGTCCTCGTCCTCCATGTCGTCGGCCAACGCGAAGATCATGTTCCCCGACAAGAGGTCGACGACCAAGCAAATGAAGTCCTCCACGTTGACAAACGCCGTCGGTCTCAGCTCCCTCATCACCTTCACCGTTCTCCTGCTCGCCTGGATCTCGGGCTTCGCCTCGAGGCTTTTCGCAGTCATACGTTTCGAGAGCATCATACACGAGTTCGATCCCTGGTACGTATCCCGACACGCGGTCATTCAACCGTGTCAAGTGCTGTCGTATCTCGTAAAAGGACGATAAATTTTCGTTGTGTTATTTTTCCATTATGTAAGAAGAGGCTGCGAAACGGTGGACGATATTTCGAGCTACGTGTCTAAACACAGAAATATTAATGAATTAAATAATTACAATTTCTACTTTTATTCTGTTCCTTCAATCGCTTGTACATTGATTTATTTCGACAAATAAATAGTATTTTAGAGAAACCAAATTTTTAGCCGATTGAGATGCGATAAAGATGATATGTTGAATTCAGGTTCAACTACAGAGCGACGGCGTACATGGTGCAACATGGCTTCTACAATTTTCTAAATTGGTTTGACGAACGGGCTTGGTATCCATTGGGCCGGATTGTCGGCGGAACTGTCTATCCTGGGCTCATGATAACATCTGGATCGATACACTACATACTGCATTCTCTGAACATACCAGTGCATATAAGAGACATATGTGTATTCCTAGCTCCAATTTTTAGTGGCCTTACTGCCATATCTACATATTTATTAACGAAGGAAATATGGAGTGCTGGAGCTGGCTTGTTCGCCGCTTGTTTCATCGCCATCGTACCTGGCTATATTTCGAGATCCGTAGCCGGCAGTTACGACAACGAGGGAATTGCAATCTTCGCGTTGCAAATTACCTATTACCTTTGGGTTAAATCGGTCAAAACCGGCTCCATCTTCTGGGCGAGTGTAACTGCCCTATCTTACTTCTACATGGTATCGGCATGGGGAGGTTACGTGTTCATTATCAATCTGATTCCACTCCATGTGTTTGCCTTATTGGTTCTGAATCGCTTTAGCAATCGGTTATTCACCAGTTACACCACGTTTTACGTTCTTGGACTTTTATTGAGTATGCAAATACCGTTCGTCGGTTTTCAGCCAATCAGAACTTCCGAACATATGGCTGCGAGTGGTGTTTTCGGTCTTATAATCTTTGTAGCAGCTTTTAGGTATGTATTTCTATAGTATTTGTTTATTTGTATTTTTTAATCTGCTTCATTTATCTATAATAATACAATTGCACGTTCCTAAAATGTTTTCTAAACTCAATATATTTCTCCAGCTTCTTAACTCTTAACTACATTCATAAATATTAGTAAAATTTCAATACATTTCATCTGCAAATAACTTAATGGCTGATAAAAATTACCTTTTCTTATCTAAATTGACAATTATAAAGATGAAAGAAAGATAAAACAGAAATAAAGGACTTATTAAAATCCATTTCTAATCAGTCAGAATGTAAAAATAGTGTAGGTTGAAAGATTTAGAATTACATAGCTTAATTATGAATAACATTTTACTATTATATCTAATGCCAGACAACACTCACACAGTTATTTTTAATTTTGAAACTTTTATTCGTTATCCTGCAATTGATATTTATAACACTAAAAAAATTTGCATTTATGTCTGTATAGCATATTTTTCACTAGAGTTAAAATTTGATCAGGCATTTTGAATATGCCCTATATAATATATAACTTCTACAACTATTCGCTTCAGTTACATAGCTACATAATATATATTGCAGTATATTCATGTTGTGGTTTCTCTGATTCCAGATACTTAAGAACTGTACTTACCAAGTCCGAGATGAAATATTTCGGTGGTGTGGTGGCTGTAACAACTGCTATGCTCCTAGTAATTCTGATTGTATTAACGTACGCCGGCGTCGTTGCCCCCTGGAGCGGCAGATTTTATTCATTATGGGATACCGGTTACGCCAAGATACATATCCCTATAATAGCGTCTGTATCGGAACATCAACCGACAACTTGGTTCAGCTTTTTCTTTGATCTGCACGTTCTTGTCGCATTGTTCCCGGTTGGTCTTTGGTACTGCATTACACACGTCAATGATGAGCGTGTTTTCGGTAAGAATCTGCGAATATGGGAATATGTTTTGGGATAAAATATCATTAATGATAACTAACATTCGACTTTCTTGCAGTTGTATTATACGCCATAAGTGCCGTTTATTTCGCTGGTGTGATGGTAAGACTCATGTTGACCTTGACTCCGGTAGTATGTATGCTGGCTGGTGTCGCTGTCAGCAGACTCGTAGAACTGTTTCTCAAAGAGGAGGACAGGGACGGGGTAAACGGTAGTGAGAGCAACGAGGAGAGCGAGGAAGAAAGAGAGAGAAGTCCCGGTAGAGCATTATACGACAAAGCCGGTAAACTTCGTAGAATGAAGCACGAGAGGTCAAAAGGAAACGGTGACGGATTGGGCCCCAATCTCCGTAACGTCATTGTCATCGGCATGCTGATGCTACTGATGATGTTTACCGTGCACTGCACGTGGGTGACTAGCAATGCTTATTCTAGTCCATCTATCGTGTTGGCGTCTTACAGTAATGACGGCGGCAGGGCCATCTTGGACGATTTTCGAGAGGCTTACTACTGGTTAGCCCAAAACACCGCCAATGACGCAAGAGTTATGAGCTGGTGGGATTATGGATACCAGATTGCTGGTATGGCTAACAGGTATAACGCTTATATAAGATTATATGTATTTAAATTAATATATGAAAGCGATTTAACATTGCTACGTCAATTTCTCCTTTTTTGTAGAACTACCCTCGTGGACAATAATACGTGGAATAATTCGCACATAGCTTTGGTCGGTAAAGCGATGAGCTCGAACGAAAGTGCTGCTTACGAGATCATGACGTCCCTGGATGTGGACTACGTGTTGATTATTTTTGGCGGGATGATTGGATATAGCGGTGATGACATTAACAAATTCCTATGGATGGTCCGTATCGCCGAGGGCGAACATCCCCAGGACATTCGCGAGAGCGATTATTTCACCGAAAGGGGAGAATTCCGCGTCGATTCTGAAGGTTCCCCTACTCTATTAAACTCGCTTATGTACAAGCTGAGTTATTATCGATTCGGGGACGTTAAAATAGATTATCGATCGCCTTATGGTTACGATCGCACTCGTAACGCGGAAATAGGCAATAAAAACTTCCAGTTAACATATTTGGAAGAAGCTTATACCACTGAGCATTGGCTTGTCAGGATTTACAGGTGAATTATGATAGCTTTCTCTTGTAATTCAATGTATTATTATCTTCCTGATCAATTTTTATTGTCTAAAAGTCCTGCATTGATATTAATCTTGAATCACGTTTGTAGGGTGAAGAAACCAGCGGAGTTTAATAGACCAAGAATTCCGATTTCCGAGCGAGTTATCACGCGCCGTGCAAATTCGTATATTAGCAAAAAGGTTGGTATGCATATATACAATTATAGTAAAGTTTTACAGTAAAGAATAATAGATCTTTTTTTTTATTCGGTGCGGTTTTTCGTATCGTTTTGCCATTTTTATCGTTACATATCAATTGATCTGGAAACGTAGTTGAAGTTATGGGGGGTCGGACATTGATGTTTCAGACTGCACGGCGTAAGCGAGGTTTCATAAAAGGCCGGCCAGTTGTTATTAAAGGACAGAAACCTCAACGACGAACGACGTAACGAAGATTCGCTGACTATTTCATAAACAGTTTGCAAATACAACTTTTGTAATAAAAGAATTACCGTCCCTTGGGTCTACCACAAACTATACCTCGAACTAAGAATTTAATATCGTCAGAACAGTTCAATTGACTTGAAGAATAGAATATTCCAAGAATGATAGTTTTCATCGTCTCCGGAACAGATTAACAGAAATTGGTAGTCTCACACATATTGTTTTCGAAATCTTTTTCATAATATTTGACATATGTATATGCATATTGTTATTCATCTTTCGTTTGTTATTTTTCTATTTTTCACAAGGAAAAATCATTTGTTATCGCATAATTACATTATTTATTAATGTAACGAACATCTTTTTTGCGCTCTTACGCAGATCACACGCAATCATCTCCGATATAATTGAATACGTAGGAATTATTCATTAGAGCAGTCATAATATATTTTTTCTTTATTTTTCGCTTTCTAAAAAAACAGAAGTGCTTGTTTAATTATTATTTTTTAACCACCAGTGGTGCATTTAATAGTTAATGATGTAAAATAACTTAAAATTTATTTGTTATTGGTCAATTGTACGAAGATCTCAATGTAAATTGAGACTCGTAAGACATTCTGATTAGTGTACACACATGTTTACGTTACATAACACATTTTAATTATATTATTCCATGGGCGGAGTTTGTCAAAAAATAAGCGAACTTGTGCCGATTTTCAGCAGGAACATCGGAACGATCGAGCGTGTGTGTCATGTGTACACAGTTTGTTGTATAGCACCTTGTTGAAAGATAAACATTTGTGATAACACAGTGTTGTTATTTACAAAATACGTATTTGAAACGAGTTTAATTTAATTTCCGTTTCACCTGAAGGAGAGATCTTTCTCGGTAATATAAATCGCATGCACAGATTTAATTCTTTTACACGACATACAGTACATTCTAAATATGTTCTACAAAGAAACATTACCCGACTCAAAATTTTTCTTTCTTTATGTAACTTTCATAAATTTTGATAAATAATATATAAATGAAAAAATATTGTTTGTAGATGTATCGTTATAGGTAAGTAGCGCTTGTAATTTCCGGGATTTAAAAAGTTTTAACTCGACGAAAAAACCTTGAATATTATTGAGGTATCAATAAGTGGATGACACGTTCAAATTTCATCTTCTGTAAATTATAGTTCTTTAAACGCAAGCTAATTGACCACGATCGCATCGTATTTGAAGGTCGATTTATCAAATCTTTCTTAAAACCCATCTTGTATCCAAGCGAGTAAGTTACTTTCGCAAATGAGTTTTATATAACTTAAATCCCGGATTATTAATCTTTTCATGAAAAATTTACGAGCTACAAACCTTGAAACTGATAACCAACCTGCAATAAAACCTCTTTATTTGAGATAGTTATATTTGATACAAACACGAGTAGTGCGATAAGCATTTTCCAAGAGAAAAGTGAAAAACAGAAATTTTATATTTTTTTTCTAATGACAATCTTATAAATCGTAGAAGTTTGAAATGATTTATACAAGAATCATGCAGAACGATGCTGGGCGCATTCAACTCATGTTCAAGTTTATTTCTGATGTTTTGACAATTTTAATTGATAACGATAATTTGAGTTGATAAAGCGCAAAGTTCAAATGCTAATATATAATCGTCTTTCGACTTTTATTTCCAAAACGAGTGAGAGAATAATACTGAGACTTTATATTCTTAATCTATTCATCTTCTAAACTTCAATTCAATATATTATCCAAACAGAATAGTTAATCATTAAAATTGAAAAAGTCATTTTTTTAATTCTTTATGAATTAGTATAAACTAGCGTTCCAAATAAATTAAAAAAATTTTTTTAAAAGATTCATTAAAAGAGTTAATTGTGATTCAGCGACTACCAGCTATTATTCAAATAATATGATTATCTAATTACTTAAATACTAGAAAAAATTCTGACGAAACGAGATTGCAATATCGTATGATAACGGAGGGAGATCAGTAGGTGAAGATACAAGTTAAACCACTGAATCTTCCGAGATCAATGATTCATTTTAATGATCAACCAAACCGAAGAACGCCGACGTCTTTAAAAAACTAAAAACGGGAAACTCTGACGTCTTGGAAGTAGTCAACAAACAAGTGATGCAATTTACAGACAGCGATACGTGCAAGTATCACTGGTACAGTTAAATAAAAAACCAATTGTAAATCGTAATCGTAAGTTTATTTTTAATAAAATTCGTTTATAACACGATGATTCGACTCCTAACATTTTTTGACCCTCAGAGGTCGAATCCCTTATATTCACAGCGGCACAACAGACTATAAAAAAATTTCTATTGTATCAAAAAAAAGGGGGGTTAGAAGGGGTTTAAAATTGTCGATTTAAAAGCTGTTATGAATTCTTTTTAAGCTTTTAAGAATATCTTTAGAATAGAAATGGGATGGAAAAAGAATTTATTTCCTATTTCGAAAATTTAAAAAGAATTCTTTTTAGATTCCGTATATTCTATCTGGATTTTAAATTCAAACTTTGTTAATAATAAAAATTCAAAGTATGAAAAACCAAATAGCCAAATGTCTATGGGTATTTGGCCAAATTCTTTTATTCGGTCCTTTTCTTTCCATCATTAATACCTATTCTTTACATATATATTTACATCACCCAAGTACCTCTTCCTTTACCAGTGTCTATTATTGACAAAGGAATAATCAGGATTAGCTCCCTTCGATTTTAATAGATTTGACGTATGTTACTGTCCTACTTTCCGCTAATTACAAATAAAACACTTGATAACGCTCAAGGTTTCGCGAGAAAAATTAGCTTAACGTTTTTAATTATTGGTACAAATTTTTCTTGCGAATGCTTGAACTTCATCGTCAAATGCTTTACCTGTAATTAATAGGGGGACAGGACAATAACATACAAAAAGTTCGTTAAAATAGGATGCCAATCTTGATCAACTTTTCGTGAGTTACTTGAGTCATCTGATATCTTAAGACTGCAAACACTGCGGTTTTCTTCTTCCGACTCACTAAATTTCCGGGTCTCGATGCGATCTTATCTGCTAGATTGCTTGCACGTGCCTGTGCTGGCAGTCCATGGCAATCTTGCTGACTGCTAAAGTGTACAGCACACGATGTTTTTTTTTTAGCCAGGACAGGTGCATTACGCAACGTAAGCAAAACGTAGAAACATTGTAGCCTTTAAACAATCCCCTTGGACTGGTTTTTCCAACTTGATAAGCTAATAGTTCAATTATACGTCCGTATTAATAATTGTATAATTACTATAACTACCAATATTAAAGTCCAGTTCACAAGCAGCAACAAAACATTCAATAAACCACTGTTCATTGGTTTGAATCAAATAGTCTGTTCATTATTTAACGTTAAATTAGTTGCATTAGTACACTCGCGGACAGAAATGCCTTTATACATGAAGTCGGCCGCAGAGTTTATCTTCCTCTTTTCAATGTGAAATACAGTAGAAGAAAAAAGATAACCTCTGAACGCGCCACTTCATATGTAAAGACATTAATGACCGTGTGAAAGAGAGACTCTGAACCTGTGCAGCCAGTCAGCTATAAAGATCAGACTTCAAGTTCTTCCTGTCTGCCCAACCACAACTGGACTCTAATCACTCTCGCCATTATCGCTGGCTCATGTGACGGATACGGGAAGAGAGTCTCGGCTCCCTCTCGGAAGTCGGACAATTCGCGAAATGCAATGACGACGTCGACAACGAGAAGACACACGATTTCCTCGCATTTTCCTTTCCAACGTTCCTCCTAGAACGCCACGGGGCGCGACGTAACCGTACTCGTCTCGACGTACAGGTTATGTTTCGCGGAGCGCGGAACGTTCCTCTCGCCACGTGACGCGGCCTCTCGCTCGTCCGCGGCACCGTCCGGAATTAATCCCGGTGCGAAGTCCGCCGATCGTCGATCGTCAGCCGCGGACTCGGGGATTTTTCGCCCGCCGTACCCCAGGGACTGGGCCCGTGCTGTGCCGTGCCGCGCCACGGCCGCCATTTTGCTGCCCCCGCACGTCTGACATGTCTTTCTAATGTTATTATCGACGGACGTCGAAATTTTGCGCGTGTGACCGCGTTGTGGTGTGCCGCCCGTGGTGAGCGAGACCGCGCGCGAGGACAGGAAGCGCGTGCCGTGGCTGTTTCGGTGCGTAGACACACCACCCCCCCCCTGCCGCCGCCTTTGTCGCGAGCGAGATCGCCAGTGTCGTCCCAACCTCGACTCTGCCGTGTTACGAGTACTCGACGTGTCGAGAACGAGCTGCTGGCGGCCAAGACCCGCGAGCGATCTGCGAGCAATCTCTTACGCTTCGGAGACACGAGGATGCCGCGAGATTCGCTCCGCTGAGATCGAGCCGTTTTGCCGTCTCGACGCGACGTGAGCGAACCTAACCTAAGAGGCGAGAGAGAGAGAGAGGAAAAAAAAAGGCAGAGGAGACAGGACTCCGTCCGTCGAACATCCGTGCGCGCGGGGGCGCGCGCCTATGCCGACGGCGGGGAGATCATCCTCCGGTGATATGGCCCCGCTCCCGCCCGTGGAATTCTCGAGGCGCGCCACTCCAGTGCTGCACACCGAACCGACGTCCGCCCGACACGCGACGACAACGACGGCGACGATGATGATGATGCAGTTGCTCGGGCATGTGTAGGGCACGCTTGGTATAGACTGCTATGCGAGGCAAGGATCGTTTTTGTCCTGATCTAGCAATGGACTAAGTTCACGCTTGCTGCTCGAACCAGGGAACCTCGCGGACACTCGCAATCACGATGTTGTTCGAGTGATCATTTCTGTAGCTTGTAGGCGTACAAAGTTGTAGGCGCAATTGTTCCGCGAGCCTATTGCCAGTTGAATTAAATTGCAAATTCCATGACTTGTTTGACTGCTTACGTGTGTACATTTAGAGGAGAAGGATACATCGCGTATCGGTATACTTAAATGTGACTAGTTTTTTAAGTACACCTTAAATGTGACTATCACACAATTTATGTTTTAATTTAGTGACTTGTATAGTATAGAACATATTCATGCAAATACGCTTGAATCTTCTTTTTTACTTGGCTAACTTGGCAAATATCTGTGATACGATATGAAACATATGTATATTTTTTTTAATTGTCTCACGTACAGTCTCAGTATTACATTTTTAATCGATGGTGCAGCTTGGATCTTGGCACATAGCGTGAACTAAGTTTTACCTAGATAGGAAGAAAGTTGACTTGGAGGATTTGAGAATGCAGGTGGAACAGATCTGGACAGAAGCGGCAATCAATGAAGATCCCAATATCCGAAAACTCAAACATGGACAATAAATTGAAGTTTTCGGACCGCTTGAAGGCTTTGCTGAAAACCGAGGCACATCAAGATGTTGATCCATACATTTTCAGTGAACCAGAACCATTTGCCACAGCAGCGGGGAGAAATGCCACGGTGGTTCCGCCCACAAATCCCGAAGTGATGCAAAGTTGCAAGAACAACAAGTCGAAAGGGAAATGCGTGAAGCAGAGGATAAGGGTAGCGCCCGTGCCAGGCGCAGGCTATAAGATTGTCGGGGTCAATGCCGCAGCGGAGACGAGCGTCGACGACGGCATTGGGGAGAACTTTGATCAGAAATTTTCCAATCTCGAGCGTAAGCAACGACACGTTGGGAATTTGCAAAGATTGAGACCTAGGAGGCAAAGTCGGGACCACACGCTGTTGTATTATCCAAGGGCCGGTGACGAGATATCTGACAGCGACTCGAGCGGAGATGAGATGACGATCTATCAGCATCATTGGTTCTCCACTGGCGAATCCACTGCGCCGCTAAATCGGGCGGCTCGGCTGTCCCAACTGCGTTCGCAGCTACAACGACAGCTGCTTCAGTTGCGTATCGATGGGGCTGACGCTGAAGCTGTACTGCGGCATCGGGTCAGATACTTGGTGGAGGCCGCTTCCAAAGATCCTGCTTCTGCTGCGCGAGCTTTGAACGACTCTCCAAGTACCAGTAAGGTACTCGACGGACCGTTGTTGGTTGGCGGGCCATGCGGGGCGGAAGGATGCCAACAGACGTCTTTGCCTTGTACCCGGCATTGCTCTCGCCACATTATGTTAAACGGAGATCAGCTTTTATTTGAGCATTGCACTGCCAAGTTTAGTGACAACACACAGTGTTGTGTTCCTGTGTTTGACGTCGCGCACGAATTACCTCTTTGCCCAGAACACGCGAGGAAGAGAGACAATTATCACCGTAAAATCCAAGAATCCAAACCAAAGAAAGCTCGTAAAAAGCCAGTTTCCCCCCCTATCCCGGCGAAGCCTAAACCCAAGTCTAAGTCGAAGAAGCGCAAACGACCGCCCTCGAATAAGATAGAGACTACCAAGAGTGTCGCATTGATGCACGAAGAGAGTCATTACATGAGCCAAATAAACTGTAGTGAAAACCATACCAAGATGTTGAACAACCTGAATATTCCACAAGCAAGTTCAAATTCGTCTAACTTAAATCTGGGATTGGGATTAGGCTCTCTTGGTCTGAGTGGAGGACTCAAAGTCGAACTTGGTGATAACGAAGTATTCGCTTCCTTAGATTCTGCCGAGCACGACTTTGGCAACGTGCTCAACAACTTGCCGCCGGATGCTTTTAACGACTTATTTATCGGTAATTGCAACATCTCTATATCTCTGGTATTCCGTACTTTATCAGTCTCCATATTTTTGTAAAATTTGTTTTGTAAGATACTATAAGTTGTTTTAATTTCTAGAAGGTAGAAACGGAGATTATGAGCCGTCGAGAGAAGAAGAAGAGGAATTGCAACGAGCCTTGGAAGAGGTTGATAAAGATGTACGAAACTTGGAGAGGATGGGGCAGACGCATGGACTTTTAGAGCCGGCATTGCTTGCCCAACTTATGTCGGACATTGCCTCGTAGCCCCACCAATCCTAACGTAATCATTTTTCGGAAAGGAATTCGTGTGTGTTCCTTGTAATGTAGAAAAAAAATACTGTTTGTGTCTGTGCTGCTAAACGTAAGATTGCGTTATAGACTGTTATTACGTAGCCACGCAAGTCCGAGATAATGGCAGGGATTGACATACAGAAAGTAACAAATGAAAAAAAAAAAGAAAAAACAATAGCAAATTTATGAATTTAGTATAAATAGCATTGGGTACAATATCACCAAGTAGGTTTATGTCAAACATGTAGCGATGTAAAAATCAAGAATTCCATCCTTTTTGACAAATAATCACGGACATTCTGCGTCATTATTGTATTACATGCAATATATTTGTAGCTTATTTGCAGATACTTTGACTTGCACTTGACAAATTTGCTTAGAAAAATTGTTATAGCTGCAATTAATATATGCAATCATTTTGATGGGTAACGAAATGTATAAATAAATGGGGAGAAAATGGATGCAGTTTACATAAATGATTCAAACTTGATTCCAACACATGCGAGCTAAACAAAATAGTTTTCATTTTTATATATGGCTTGTTTTTATTGAAACAGCAAGAGTTATCTAAATTACGTTACTAATAGCTCCCATATTTATTGAACTACACGTAATATCTAGCTAATTACTAATTACTCAAATAATAGGTACAAAGGTATTTTTATGACTGATTTGTAATGATTTTATCTGTTATCGATAATATATTATAGCAACTGTGAGAAACGTATTCTGGTTTACAAACCGGAGTTTAACTCTACAAATTAAAATGCAGAATAATTGGAGTCAAATAATATTTCCAAAAAATATTTGATGTTCGTATATAACTCTGTATGTGTATATATACATATATATTTGTGTGTATATATACATATATATCATTCTTATATTAGAGCAAATGTCGTAGTAAAATTATTCATTAATTTTACAGAATGTAAAAATTGGTATCTGCATTATTTTTTCAATGGTGAAAATATAGAACATGAAAAAAGTGATGAATCTGGGATATATGTCTTATGCAATATCCTCCTCTGAAAATTACTATATCTGAATTTTATTTAAATAAAATACATTTTTTCCAGAATTTAATTTTCATTATAAAACCTTATGTATAGAATGTGTCTATAAAAACACAGGACTGAATTTATAAAAAAACCTACATATGTCTACATAAATATACGTAACACATAATGCATATATAATCACGTTTCTTTTTCTATCATCTGATTCCTACAGTAACACAGATAATCACATTTATTAAATAACGTTATATTATTAATACGTGCATGATCAATATTGTCATTTTGTCCATTCTGTATTATATTCATGTAGACAAATGTTCAGCAACGATAGAGTAGCTGTAATATTTAAGTAAAGTAAAAATTAGCAAGTGCCGAAAAAAAATTTTCATTTTTCAACATTGTTACCGAATGTGCAACAAGCTTTGCAGCCTTATAATGAGACGATGTCACGCTGGTGTATTAGCTGAGTAAAGGAAAACATTATGACGTATATTTTTTCCAAGAGAGTACTTTTCCGATCATCATTATTTAAAAAAAGCATTTTTTTTTTATGAGAAATATAAAGGCACAGATTCTGAAAGTAAAACTAGATTGGCGTGAATAGTTGAATTGCTTACTGCCATTTGACTTCTAAAATACCACGCGTACACAACAGTATATTGTTATAATGTTCCGCGTTTAATATTATAATTAATTCTATAATTCATTTTATAGCTTATACTATTGTATAAACTATAAAACGAATACAAATATATTGTGGATCATCGTAATCTGAATACATATCCTACTAACAAGATGGAGAAACCTATATAGACATAATTAACTTACAGATGAAATAAAACATTCAAAATATTATACACGAATGTGTGTAATGACGGGCAGATGTTTATAAAATCTAGGTTTTATTATCAAAATTGCTGTGCCAAACGTTGAGACATCTCTTTTTTCTCTCCCTTATGTTGCGATATAATGCATGTCACTCAGTTAAGAGAAACGGGTCGCACTAGAGCAAAGCGCACTTTAAATAATAAATGTTTAACTAAGTGTGAGCGATTGCAAAAAGCGCAAACAGCGAGTTTATCGCATGTAGATGCAAATGAAAATGGAATAATTTACAGATCGACCCACATTGAAGATTAAATTAACATCGTATGTATTGTTATTACGTATATAGCGGTAGTGATTAGATACAATAATTATTTATGGACGGAACAATGCCGAATTTAATCGTAACGCATTGCTTGAAATGTACCTATATGTGTATCTTCTTGTAAAATATCAGCATTATTACTCTTGATTAAGCATCAATAATTATAATAAGCATATTTTTTATATTGTGTTATAGCGTTCAGTTTATATCCATCCTTATCATTCATATCCTAATGATAATATCGGCTTAACGAAACAACTGGACTTGTGTATTTTATTTTTATAGATAAGAATCGAAAACACTGTATTCGTTAATTAATTCTTATCAAACATATTCAATTTAGAATTTATCTATATTAATATATAAATATCACTTTAATTTCTTGAGAAACTCTGGACGATCAATCTCAGATTGTTGCTATAGAGTAAGTGTCAGTCGCTTTGTGTTCACGTCGTTTTATTTCTCGAAGAATCCATTTTATCCGAGCCTTTTCTCGAATCTTATCATATCTTTTGTTCGATTCCTGAATCTCCCTCACTGGAAACTCTTCAAATATTTCCTCGGGCAAACCCATTTCGATCTCCACAATTTGTTCCTTTGCATCACAAAACAGAAATATCTTAGAGATTCGATCTTTTTGTGTATCCAATTGAGTTTCAAGTTTCTATATGAGGATAACTTACCAAGATTACAGATCCAAAGATACTCTTTCGCTTTTCCAACTTTTTGTCGGGCAAACCAATCTCCGATGGTTGTTCCGCCTCCAATTCCTCCGGTTCGTACGGCATTAACATTAGGTCGTAGTCCGAACGATTATGACCCAGAATACCTACTTTGATCTTCAACTGAGATAGCATCTCTTCATTGACGAGAAGAGCGTTCCTCAGATAAGCGAGTTTCGGATGGCGTAGGTCGATATCTACTACTCCTTTAAATAGAAATATGAACGATATAATATTTTTGCTAAGCAAAATACATATCTATCCTTTACGCATATCAGTTTAACAGATAACAGTTTACTGATATCAGTTTAATAATAAATTAAGAATTGATTACGAATCAAACTTTGATTAACTTACTACTTATACCATTCTATTAACACGTATAAAATTATTAATTATTAATAAGTAAAACTTTGACCGATAAGTGATTCTTACAAATAGAAATATATCAGTTTTGCTTGAGCTGGATCTTTGTAATTTAATATTTTTGTGTTAATTTATATACTTTTTTCCAACTGCGCACCAATCATTTGTCGATCTTGAAATACAATTTTTCGTTGAAACAAATTCAATATTTGAATCGATAATCAATTTAACTTTTTGATTCTAATAGACATCCTTTAAATCACTGTAAAGAATCTATTGCGAAAAATATCATCCCAGACAAAATTCAAAATCTGAACCTCCTCCAATCCATAACCGACATCTTTACCTATGAAAATTATTATTTTAATATATGAAAAAAAAAGATTAGGAATTAAGGATAACGAATCATATATTTTAATTCAAGCAAAGTTGAATTAATCGGTTGAATGGATAATTAAATTAATCAGAGTTTGATTGAAATCGTTCCGAATATAGATATACTGTTTCTGTAGATCTTAATAAATGTCCTCAAATATACTCTATTTCCACGAATCATCCTACATACAAATATGCGATTTTTAGAAATAATAAATATCACCTAACGATAGAAGACGATAGTTACAATCCGCATACATCAGCTCGTAAGGCAAGGGGGAGTTTCTCAGTAATTTCCGGCTCTTCCATGTCAACTTGAGACCATGTAATATACGGATATCATCCTCTAACATATCCAGAATAAGCCGACTGCCACTTTGTCTCTGTGCGGTGTTGTACGCTTCGGTTCGCAGCAGTCTGTGCAGCTCCAATTCTGTGAAAAAAAACGATCAGTTACTTACTCGAAATTATCCCAGATAGGAACGCATGCAGAACAATTTTAGCATCATTTTAATTTAAAAATATAATGTATAACATATTGTGTAATAAGTTTAAATCTAGCTTTTAAAATCATTAATTCTAAATTCAATGATTGCAATATAGCAATCTTTAAAAAATTGATGCTTAAAATAAATTCTTATATAATTATATAATTAGCGCAAATCATCTTCAAATCAGCACAATTATTACTAAATACATTGCAGAAATTAATTTTCTAATTATTGTAAAAATCGTCACAGCATAAAATTGTACAATTATTATTCAAGTAATAGTAAGAACTTCTTTTTATTTTTTATTTTTTACAAGCTTTGCTTCATAATTTTCTCAATATCTAGAATTTTATAATTATATTAACTATATTAAAT
>VBVR01003819.1:0-16221 GCA_011638315.1 Tetramorium parvispinum
GTGGTACACGCGCGCGAGATACAATACGCCGTAGTGTGCGTCGTGGCGGCGGCGGCGGCGGTGGTGGTGGTGGCGGCGTCGACGGCATCGGCGTCGGCGACGGATTACTCTCGCGGAGAGTCGCCGGAGACGACCGGCTCGCCCGCGGTGAAGTGAATAAAGCCCCCATCGGGTCAGACGTGCGCACCGGAGGACCGTCGTCGTCTCGTCGCCCGCGATCCCGCGTCGTCTCCTCATTTCCTCGCCGCTCGCCGGCTACGGAAATCCGCGCACGGACGCTCGCGGACGGGAACGTCTCGTCGCCGACCCAAGGCGCAAAGAGAGAAAGAGGGAGCGGAGAAAGACAGAGAAAGAGAGAGGGTGCATTGACTCCAGATGTAATGTAAGTAAACGAAAGACGTGACACAGTGCGCGTAGAATCCTTAAAGCGCGGCGCGATTTCAATCGCGGAATTATTCCCCCTGGAGTTTCTCAGTGGCGGTACGTTTTCGTGTGACAGAACAGGCAGTCGCGACTAACTGCTGCTAGTCTACGTGGGTCGTGTTAACTCGCGGAAATTGTCCCTGAAAAATGTATACACGCGGAAGTCATGTTTTTTAGCGGATCGCTCTTTCTCCCTTGCGCATATATTTTCTATCGTGAATGAAACGTGAATGAATGGTAGATTCTGTGATAGATAATTTTTCCTAGCGATAATTAATCTTCATCATCAATCTTTCACCACTGAGATTATTCCGATATTTTTGTGCGATATTAAATTACGGAAATTAAAAATAGAATTTTGTACATACATTGACGTTTATTTTATATAGACTGTGTATATCTAATATATTAATATTAAATATATATACATATATATAATGAAAATATTATTTTATAAAATAATGTTTCATAAAAGCCAGTTTTTATATAATTCGCAGTTACAATGTGATAATTCAAAAGTATTTTGCGATTGTCAAGTATAACACTTTTAACGTATTTCATAGTATATGAATCAGTAATTAATTTAAAAGCTTTTATAAATACTTGTTAGAAAGTTTGAAACGGAGTAAACAGAGATGATTATTTTAATCGAAAATAAATATTGAGACTTACTCTAGGTAGAATTATTTAACATTCAAAATAGTTCTCCATCGATAAACCACTAATGTTTCATCACATATATGTAATATTCTGCAAAAAAAAAATTATAAAGCTTTTAACGGCCGTGTTCACTACACTATTCGTTAATATCCTCACAGGCGCAGTTTTGCGACATAAATAGACAATGCGATATCGACGGTACACTTGAGAAGACTGAGAGAGACAAGATATCGCGTTTAATATTAATGAACTGTTAGAATTTTAAAGTTTATTGCCCCGCTTGGCGAACTTTCTTTGCTGTTGCACTCTGCTTACTCTTCTTTTCGAGAGACACCATTGATCTGCAGGGATCGTTGACACGTTATGAGTTATAGCGTGCTATAGAATAAGTTTTCGTTCGCATTAGCCTAAACATTGGGGAAATGTCCGCTGTCACGTTAAAACAAAACCGCAATGCCTTCAAAAACTTTAATTAGATTAGAATGTATATCACGAAGAAACTCCTAAATTACTTAATAATTAGTTAAAGAAGCGAATGGTCTCTTTTTAAACAGAAAGCTGATCAAATGCGAAAAATTTCTCGAAATATGTCGGGTAAATTATTCGAGTAAAAATCTCCCTCGAGTTTACCGTATTTTCCGCGAAAATCCCGCTTACGAGGTAACGATTTTTAATCGCTTAACGTGATCATCGGCGCCAAACGGGTACAGCCATACGTATGCGCGATGCGAGTATTATCGCCCAAAGGCAGAGGCAAGTCGGTAATGTTATTACGCGTACGTCGCGGGCTTTATTACGCGTGCCGTATCGCGTTCGGCTGCTTCGCCGCGTCTCGTCGCTGGATTATTGCTCCTCTTCGGTAAATACCTCATTGGTCGGATCGTTGACGCGCGACGCGATTAAAGCGGATAGAATACGGAATCGAAGTGATAAAAGCAGTTGCAGTTGCTGTGCTAATTGTGCTCCGGTCGTTGCACGCGTCGCCGAACGTTCGTGTCATCGGGTTTATGGGGTGGGCGGTGGGACGGGAGCCGTGCATTACAGATCACGCCAGAAACGATCGTGGATATCGGCTTATTGCATCTTTGATACTCCACTCCCCCGAAAACGTCTGTCTTTTGCATGCGCCGCACGTGTTCCGAGAATCACCGGTTACGCCTCATTAGGCAGATGGTATAATGCAATCGGGCTAATAACAGGGTGAATATACATAGTGGATATATAATTGGCTTTAGCAATTTGGCCTTAGGCAGAACAAACGTTTACAAATTACTACGGTATTGCGAATTGTTAATAAAATGTAAAAGCGCATGTGTGTGTTTTACAATTTTACAACAATTTGAAAATGTTAAAAATGTACGTTGCTCTTGCCCCGTTATTACGATGAATCTACTTTCGCTGCGCTCCGAAACGAACTTTTACGTCATCGTTCGCGTACCGCGCGATACAGAAATAGATCACATTCCCTTGTATCTAGAACGTCGTTTTTTTATGCGATCTCTCTGCAGTAAGAATTTAAAGTGGACAGTCTGACGAGGAGCAAATCGCCAGTCTCCATGCGATCGAAAGAAAATAATCCGGAGAATATGATACACTTTTCTGAAAACGCCAAAATCTCAGATTTCTCTTCGATCAAATTTCTCTCGTTTCTCCGAATTTAACGTTCGCGTAAGTTTAATTGATAAGGCCGACAAGGTTGAAAGGAAACAGTCAAAAAGAATCGGGAAGTTAATATCGTTGCCTCTTCCGCTCATCCGTAACGAGCTTTGATGGCGACCCGCGGAGCCGTCACGATCTCGGCTGGATCGCGGCTGATCGATGAATCGGGACAGTGCCTTCCTCTGTTGTATCGACTACGGGCCGATGGAATCGATGATGAGCTACGACCGTGGCGAACGAGGCTCTTCCTGCATAGTTCGGCGCGACCGTGCCCCGACTTGGGCCGTCCATTCATATTCAAACGATATTTCATGAAGACGGAGTAGAGCAGTTCTCGTATGACTGAAGTCGATTCCCCTTTTGTCGACGTCTTCCGGCGCAAAATCGATATGTCGATCGCCGACGTAGGGCGCCTACGTTTACGCTGCGCGAGAAATCGCGTGGTATTGTGTATGCCACATGCATGTGCATATGTATGATCACTTCGGTAAGATATCCGCGGGGAACTTAGCTAATAAATATCTCGTCGTGGCGGTGGATGTGTAGGTACGGTTTTGGCGTGGGAAGCGGCCGGGATATTCATGGGGCGCCCGATACACTTGGTTCACGACGCTCACTGAGTGACGCAGGTTCTCGACGCCGGAGTGTGGTGGCTTAAGCCAACGTCGAAATAACGTTAACTCGCCGTCCGACGTAGAAACTTACGTTCGCACGTGATGTGTAACTAGGATTAATAGATGTACATTTGCTAGTACGCATAATCCGCTCAGAATGCACGGATGTGTGAACGATGAAAGTTTTCGACGCGAGAAACGTGTACGTTTCAGATACGTCATGTCCAGTCGTCGTGCTCGACCACGATTAAACAAAACGGTCGTGCCGACTGTCCGGAAATCTGCATAAATTATACGAAGTCGTAAAGTGTGAAAGATATTAATTATTGATTGCCGCACATATCCGCTGATTCTCGTCCAGCACGGCCTTCCCACTTTTGTCGCATACGACGAAATTATATCGAACGAAGTTATAGTCTTCATGAAAATTTTATCGCATGAGGGAATAGTGAGTTGAAATCGTCAGATTCACCATGTGTACACGTGACATTATTGCATATTTAAACGGTCTTCATATTTTGTGAAACGCAATTGCACGTTTTAATGCCAATGTTTTAATGCCGAGACAAGTGATTTTATGAAATCACACACGTGTGATGTGTACGCGAAAATCATCATAAATGCATCGTTAAACACCACGTTTCGTTACACTTCACGTTTCGCTTGAGAATATTATTGTATCCGGGAGACACGAGAAGCCAGCTTCCTATTTTATTTTCTTTTTATTATTGCGGTTTTGTAACCAAGTGACCCTTTTTCCGCGCGTATACGTATACATCACCATGAAATTTCTATGAAATTGGATTTTCCCTGCGTGCACTTTACCGCTTCGCAATATACCTATCGTTTTGTTAAATCGCTTCGCTTCGGGATTTCGCGTTGCTGCTTTGTATGTAAACGGCTGAAATTGGAGACGTAAAAATTTGCCTCCTTTCATCGAGTCAATATCAAGGCGGCACGTCGTATTCGACTGCTCGAAAGGCAAACTGAGAGGAAGCGTCGCACTGTAAGAAACTTAAAAAGTTTCCGCTCCGTAGTTTGGTGTAGACCCGTATCTTACATGCCCCCGTGTCGAGAAACTACTTACACGCACGTGCTCCCGTATAATATTTTTTACCTTTTGCGACGAGGAAGTGTTTGCAAAGTTGCCGTCTCGGGCGTGTGCCCGTCTTTTACATAAACTACTTCTGCTTCATTTTCGATTGTTCGAAACAGGGCGTGTATGTACACGAAAGTCTCGAGATTTGGAAAATGTATCCAACAATGATTATTTGCATATCTCTAAAATTGCAAGCGTTATTTTAAGCTTCTCCGGCGTGATGTGCATCACTCACTTTTGCCAGCGTTATAATCTCTTTATTAAAATTTCTTATTACTTTCTCACCACTTTAAATTCAACAGAAATCCGGGAAATGCTAATCTCTCGCGCGTCCTTTAATTTCTGGAAATGTGATTTTTTTCTATTTAAAATTCTACTTAAAATTTAAAAAGATTGAAAATAATAACGGACTAAAAGGATTAAGAAACCAGGAATAAATATAAAGTCGAATGGAACCGCGCCTACGTACAAAATCCTAAGGGAAAGAGCCTGAAGAACCCTCGAGTCGAAGCTCACCGACCGAATCCGCCGGCACGATACTATCGCGATATGGCCAGGCAGTCGATAACACACGTACACACGCACGTGCGCGTGCACGGCCAACACTCCCCCGCCCAAGCCGGTTTTACGTGTACGAAGTCGCACGAAAGTGGTATAGATTTTTTTTCGCCCCGCACGATGCCCGGAGCGGCGCCCACGCACACGCACGCGAATCCGCGCGCGTTGTCGAGCCAGTGATGGGATTCGCATGAGCAGTTACGGAAGAGACGTAATTAAGGGAATAGCGAACGCTTCGCCCCAACATAGATTCCGTACTTCCGCCCTACCGAAAGATTTCCGTTCTCCATCTGCCGTCGTTCCCCCCTTCGATCTCTCGAATCCCTTTTCTTTCCCCGAGTTTTTGATTTGCGCGCTGTTATTTACTCGGCGTCGCGCAAATATCAAAAATAGTAAGTTCGACTCCAAACGAGAATCTGATCGATCTTCTGGATATATTTCAGTCATATACATAGGTATTTGTTTTTAGTCACAAATGATTATCAGGCAGCATTGAAGATAATTTAGTTATCTTTGTTCAAACAGTTGAATTTCCACGACGCCAGGCAAACCTGCCGGAATTGATATCGGTGATTTAAAAATAGAAAATTAAATTTGAATAATCAATTGAATTTTTAACAACGAAATAGATATCGCTGATATAATTTTGCTCTTTAACACTTTGTTAATACGTGTTTTCTGAAATAAATCTCGCCATAATTAATATTGCGAATTAGATGCATTTCGAATTGTAGCAATCTCGAAGATAAAGCTGTCTTGTCTGCATATAAGTCTGCCTGCTGGTTTTAAAGGCTAGTTGTTTGGCGCTACCGACTCAGCTTTGGACAATTAAGGAGAATTGAGGCGCGCCATGCTTTTAACTCTTTCGTTCGTTGAACTTGTGGATAAGAAAGCTGTGCAATTTGAGAGCATAAAGTCTTACGCGGGCTTAATGCAACAGCGCGTGAAAGTGTCGATTTATCGAGCACGTAAGGGCATGCGCTTCCATTGATTTATACAAAACGTCATTACGTTAACTCGTGCGAAACACGGTCCTCGATCAATTTCAGGATGCGTGGCGTAATCGACGTAAAAGTTCTGCAATTGCTAAGCGAAAATATTTATGAATGAGATAATAATTAAATATATGTACTTCAGGCGAAGAATATTGTGGATTAAAATATGCGGGAAATATTTGTCTCTGGAAAATATTAATCATTATAATAAAATCGAAGTAATGTACTTCGGAAAAGTGAATTACCTGTGAAATTTTTAATATAATATGGAAATTAAACGCGGAAATATTTTAAATTCTCGATCGCCTCCGCAAATTCGATGTTATTCCATCTCGAGTCCGAAATTGAATCGAGTTTCAAATATTTGTTAAAGATTTAGGATTCGGATTGCAAATGCTCGGTGAATTTGTCTTTAATTTACGAAATGCATAGAAGATTATTTTACCGAGGGTACGGGGAAGTAATAGGAAATGCAAATTATAGACATTTACCATATTCATCATATACATCGTAAGGAATACGTGTTCTTGTCGTAATGAGAAGAGACTGCTAGTTTCTGAATTATTACTGAAATTAACTGAAGTATTTTCAGTCAATCGCCAATTACACGTCGAGACATATTACGCGCTTCAGACACTGACAAGTTCGTTAACCTCACATTGAAAATGGTAAATTTTTCCCGAAACATTTTCGGCAGTGAGTTATGCAATGCAATTTTCTCGAACTTTTTCCATTAACATAGAACTTGTTCTTTTTCTTTGTTAAATTTGTGCGAGTCGAAACTTTGTTGTTTTAACTTTAATATTACGTGAACATGCAAGAATGTTAAAATCTAAAAATTAATTTAATTTGCGTTTTGCGGCACTGCTGTGAAAAATTATTTTAGTTTAATTTATTTAGAAGTGAGTAATTTTTAAAAAGGTTAAACATTTGAAGATTCAAGAAGTAAATAAATAACTCAATTACGAAAAAGAGAATTTAGTTTAGTGTTCAATCTAAATCCAAGCATAACTTAAGAACGGAGTGTATTTAACGCCAAATGTAAGATTCCCAGCGTCTTCCGATTCTTGCGTGTTCTTTTTCTTCGCTCTCCGCCATTAAATTCTCAATACGTCCCGTATTCGAGGAAGAAGACTCGAGAGGGAAGGAGAAATGCGTGCCTATATTTCTCGATACTTCCGAGACACCGAGGCATTTGAAACCGACGAAGTCGAGTGCTGGAGGGAACGAGACGCGGTACAGAAGCGCACTTTAGTGCGTATTTTTGGCCGACGATAATCGATAAGCGCCCTACTCGAAGATGCCGGGATGCTATTGTCCCATGACACCAGTGCTCTTGCCCCGACTAGAGATGGACGATACTTTTCGCGGGTTGATCGGAGTACCAACGGCTGGCGAAGGGACATGCGACGTATACACGTACGCGAATATATCCGCTGGATTTATGAGCGTTTCGATCTCGGAAGCAAAACGCCGGCCGTCGAAACTGAAGTGACCAATACTCTGCGAGGTGATAAATGCCGGAGTGGGTCAGACTTTTTCTGCGAGGATAAAGAGAGAAGAGAGGACAGAAAGAAGGGAAAAGAATTTGTAATTTTAGAGTCTTGAAGAAAGTTTAGTCTTTTTCACATTGTTTTAGTCTGACAACTTTTATCATCTTTAATTTAAGAAAGAACGGAAAATTACGGACGGCGCTTGGAGAGTCTTGTGTCTCTATTACGCGGAGAATAAGTACAAGCTGGAAAGTAACGCGAAGGAATGGTGATAAATAGAAATGGTACGTTTGATCGAAACTTTCGCGGGTGTTTGTACCAAATCGTCCCCGAAATAGCCGAAATCACTTCGCGCTCCGTCCTCCGTACGATTGGATTACAAAGCTATTATACGTCCTTCTCCGTCGCGCACACCCGCGGGAAAAAAGCCCGTCCGATTTCGAAATCGATTTTGTCGAGCCAACGCCTCCGAACGAAACTGCAAGTTAGATTAGATGGAAACACACGGAGACAACGCTCCAAATCCCAAGAGAAGCGTGTCGCAGCCCGTTAGTTTGTTATCCACGATGCACGGCAATTTGATGCACGTGGTGCTGACATTGTCTTGATGGTGATTCTCGGCGATAGAATAAAACTGGAGGATTTTTACTAAAATTTATTGCATATATTTGAATGCGATACAATATTAACAAACGACGCGGAAAAATAAATAAAGATTGATGGGCTGTTAAGTTGCTATCGATCATATATATCGTCGCATAAAAATTGATAATTCTCGGTTTTCTTGGCGGTGAATGACACCGAATATGATTGTCAGTAGCTATCGCCGCTTTTGAATATCGAATATCGATGAGCTGACATCAAGAATCGCCCGATATATCATATATCAAATTATTCTCCGTGTTTGTCAAACAGTACGGTGGGACATTATCAAACATTACCAAATGATATCACGCTTCATTACACATCATTATAATATGTATAGGGTGGGGAGGGGCATACACTAATTTTTAATTTTATATACGCACACGTACATTTCTTACATTGCATATTTATTTCGTCTCTTCGATTTATTTATGATAAATCTAAAAAAAATATATAAATGCTGTTTTAATTTGAAGAGACTTTCCCTAAAAAGATTGCTGCCGTTTTAATAAATAACGTTTTCATTTTGCCCCTCGCGTGAGTCTCGTTCGCGTCGCGTCATCGCCAATTTTCATCCACGGCCCTGTTTTCGTCGGGAAGATTAATACGTGACGCCTGCATCCATACGGTCTCACGACGCCGATTCATTGTCGTCATTACGGAGCAGACCGCGCAGCTTCGCATCCTTCTTCTTGCCTCTCATCTCCTCTCTTTCGCCGCAGATCTCCATCTCCGATTTCGCTCGTGACCCGTTCCCGTTTTCCGCGGGCTTCCCTCCAGGTTTATGGTTCACGATCGTGTCTTCTCCACTGTGTTCGCTGATGCAACAGTCGAGCAAAGATCCGACGATGCCTCCTGGCCGTTATATGGATCATCGACCCACGGGATTTCTTCGTATCCGGGTACGGAAAGAATCGTCTTGTACGTTCGCCGAAAGATAGAAATATGCGCCGATTTCATCAGACGGCGGTTCAGAAATATTTTACGAAATTGACGATTATGAAAAAGTGACCGTGTAATAAAACTTGGACAAATTCATGATTTCATCAATGTTGAAACTAATTAATAAAATCTTTACTGTCTATCCCGATTTTCGTATAAGAATGTCTGTGTCTATATTAAAAAACCTCAATTTGAGTCATTTTTAACTAATTCAGCAGTAGGAGCAGTGGCAACTATTCCATAGGTCGCCACCGTCGCCACTGTTCCTATTCAATATTTCATTAATTTTGACTAACATGGAAGTTAAATTAGATAAATTAACAACATATTGAGTAAGACTTACTTAATATGTTGCTAATTTTATCTCATTGTTTTAGTCAAATTAACCGAATATTGAGTAGGAGCAGTGGCAACCCACAGGAATTTACAGTGTATAGGGAATTAGAGAAGTTAGAATTCTCAGAAGGAAAATGCCATAGCATCTACTAGAAGATATAATCCAGAGACAGATTCATAACAAGCTTATCAATACTTAATATTTAGTTATTAATAGGTTAATAATGTTAATGAATATGGAAATAGAAAGGCATAATATTGATTAGTTAGACTTTTAATATATTTGTACGCGTGTCACGTGCAATCGACGTGACATGCGATTTTACAGCAATAATACATATTTACTGGTAGTGCAATTTAGAAAGAAGAGGCGCTTAAACGACTAGGGGTTCACTGACGTTGGCGAAACCGGAGCAGTTAGGGGCCATTTATCAGCTAGTTAACGACGAATTCCTAATCATTTGATTGAAGCGAGAGAGATCTTAACTGGCCGTCGAGGGGCGGCCGTTTAAAGCGCGAGCCGCGCGTGACCACGTGCGTGGACGAGTCTGGAGATAATGAGCGCAATCAAAGCACGGTCGGCGGTGTACGATCTCGCTGCTCCTGTCTGCGCTGGATACTTTTACGCGGGCGTGGAGCGCCTTCTCGCTCTAACGTGCACACTGGCGCGCACGTCAGGGTATTATGCAAAAACACCAGAGCAACAGATGGCATGCGGAGGTCGAGGAACTTAAGAGGCGCTTCACGTGACAGTAGCTCCGCTAATCAGGCCCGTCATGGCAATCGATCGCCTCGCCGAGGTACATGCATAATGCAATCTTAATCGCACACGAGCGGTTGGTCATCCGGGCGGTCATTCAGGAATGCGCATCGATGTTTATCGCGCCGACGGACAAAAGGCCCCGACTTCGTTAAGCCACATCGGAATGCTCTAATTGATACGATTCGTAACTCACGGCCCCTACTCCTCCCTCTTAATGCGGCTGTGCGATTATTAATTCCCTCAAATCGAGAGCGATGTATCCGAGAGCTGTATTAATTTTTCTCTTTCTCTTCTATACCGGGACGCTGAGAAATATTAATTCTGAGCTCTTCACTCGATCTTTATTTATGAAAGGCTATCGCGTTGCTGGAAAATAATGTACGTGGAAAATCACAGACATATTTGTTACATCGACGATACAGGGCTCGGTATTCACTTGGGAAAATTGTTTATCCTGAAACTAGTCCCCATTTACATAACTATTGATTTATTTAAAACACACAGCGCACCGTAGTATAACAGTGTATAAACTCTACATCACCCGCTTCAATTATTGCTCCCAGCTGTGTATTTTCTCCATTGGTATATCGATTTGATCTATTTTCGCACTCGGAGTACGCAGTGGATAGAAACGAGGTCGTAGAACCCTAAGTATCCCACCGACAGTACAGTCATCGTCGTAAGGTCATCATTATAAACTCGAGACTCGGCCACGCGAATTTGCATTAATTATAACAACCGTAAAATACATTCTTGTGAAAAGTACATGCCTTAGATTAAAAAATTTTTTAAATAAAGCTAAAAGAAAAACACGAGTAATTTTTAGAAAAAAAAGGGAGATAAGAAGATAAGAGTTTAAGATAAAAAAAAAACTTTAAAATTATGGGGGAGTTTGAAAATGAGTATAGCTAAATTCATTCAAGAAGCGATGTCGGTCGTTTTGTTTTCGGTCACTTACTACCGGAAAAGACCATGTTGGATAAGCGCGCAGGGGCGGCGTAATCGTGGTGTTTTGCGACGATATTTGCATGTCATAACTATACTCATAGCAATAACTTCGTGAATCAATCGGTTCCATGATCGTCCATGAAATAATTCTCTGATATCGAGCTAGCGGCGTAAACATTTAGGAATCCTCGTTAAGCGACGTTAAATTTTCCATTTCATTTTGCCTTCCACTAATTTGAATAAATACAGTAAATGAGAATACATATACGTTTTATAAGAAATATAAATTTCAAAACGTAATGAATAATTACCAAATAAACACAACAAATTATTCGATTGATGGCGGTTCATATTTTTGTTACAATCGCTGAGGGCTCTCTTCTGTTGTTTTTGTTTCTGTTTTACTTTAACTTCTTGAATCGACTTTTGTGTTATCGAGAACGTTAGTTATTTTACTTCGTATGTGTACCATACGCAAGCATTCGGGGAAATCAGGATGTCGCTGATATACGCGAGAGAAGCGACCAGACAGGTATGCCCGTCGTATGTACGTACGTATATGTATATATACATACGTACGGAATCTTATCTGCGGCCGAGGATTATCGAATTTCCGAGCGTTAGATTAGATTTCTCGACGACCACGCGGCGCTCGGCGCTCGGCTACGTTGGTTTCTGAAAATAAACGCGTACGGGAGGATACCGTCGTCATCGTCGCCCAGTACTCCTCCCGACTCCGCATGTAACGTGTCGCGCCTCCGACGTGCACACGTGTACATAGAGTATATGTACAGTGTACACAGGGTGATCCGACCGTACGCGATCTCGAGAAGACGCCTGTTAATTTATTGAAATTATTTCGACACGCAAACGGAGGATATCCCAGAAGTAAAGAGCTCGAATTTTAACGGCAGATTTTGTGAAATTGGACTCGATCTATTTCGTACCGGGAATGATGAAGGGAATCGTCATCCGTAATAATTTTTTTCCAATTTCCAACATTGAATATCTATGCGATTAAATCTCAAGTTAAAATTTTGTGGATGTCCACTGTAGATTAAAGACGGATTAAATTATCGGTCGCTCGACATTGGTGCTTCGAGAAAAATTCAACTTACGATTTCAAGGGGGATTAGGAAGGGGCGATAAGCGCCGGAACGGAGGAGCAAAAACACGAAATTCAATTTTATTCGTTATAGGGATAGGACTGGTAAGAACTTACACAGAGGGAGGACTATTTGATTTTCAGTTATGATGTAGACTACTTTTGTGAGACTTACTAGATGGAAGAATTTTAAAAGATTAGACTGTGATCAAACTGTATATACAAGAATCAATTTTTAATTAATGACATTGTACTTATTTATATTAAAGAATAAAAATGATTAATTATCTTTGAAAAATTATTGACGTATCTTATCAAAAGAATAGAAGATTTCTTCAATTATTATGTTGTTATATTATGTCTGATTAGTGAATTTTAATAATAATTAATAAAAATATTTACTATTTTAAATTTAATTTTACTTTGATAGTTATTCTAATTAAAAAATTATGAAGTAGATTTTAAAAATTATTATATGATTTTTTATTACTTTCTCCCTCTCTCTCTCTCTTTCTCTCTGTATTTATTGTACAATAGAATGAATGCAAGTTACTCTAAGTAGGCTAATCTAGGATTTCCTTTAGCTTTCTTGCTGTAAAGATTAATTCAAATCTACAAAGAGCCGATTATTATTAGATTATTTCAATTATTCATACAAATGAAAAAATACGAGATATTATATAAACTTTATTTATTAGAAACTATAAGCTGTTAATTAGAATCTCATTATATGTTTGCAATATCAATAATTTGAATATTAATATATCAAATCTGATTATTTTTGTGAAGTCGAATTGCAATTCGTCAATAAAAATTTGATCGGTAGTTGACAAAAATTCACAAAAATGGTGACAATTATGTTACACATTTTTTATAATTTTTTTGGTTTGTTTTTACTTGTTTACATAACTTTCTCGATTATTTTTTTAAATATGTATGGATGATAATTTTTCGTGGCTGTATCTGTGTCTCAATTTAAAAAGACATTGATCAAATTGACAAACGACATTTTAATTGGTGCCGAACACATGTTTTAACGGCGAACGGACAAACATTGTTAAATCAAAATACAGAATAAACAAAAATATTACATTGTTAAATCAAAATACAGAATAAACAAAAATATTACATTGTTAAATCAAAATACAGAATAAACCGTTGACGAAAATGTTAATAGATATATTCAATCAATTAACATTTTTCTGCAAATAAAATTAAACGAAATGCATATTTTTAAAACAAAGATTGTCATATTTTAATTAAAAACCGGTTATAAAAAAGCTTTCCTTATAAAATACGTGAAGATTAACTTCATATCTTAAATCTTTTGATAATGTTAAGATAATGTTAAGAATGATCTTTCGTTTGGATAATTATCTTTTAATACTATGATATGGTTTGCGTTCGTGTTAGATGCTTGTTAGGAATTTCAAAGTAGTTCCCTAGACTATAGTTTATCCACGTTGTGCCAATTACAAGTGTCGAGCCTCGGAGCGTAAACTCCTTTATTGTAGAAACTAGCGCAACTTATTGTTGCAAAATACGCATGCCTTGTTGTAATCAACAGCCAATTTCCGTGCACGCGTGCAGCTTCTCATTTACCGAGTTACCTTAATGTTGTCTAATTTATCAATGAATCTGCTATATTGTCTTGTAATCTACATTTCTGATACAGATGACGAAGTAATAATTACGAATATATTATAATGTAGCAACTTAGAAATCTTTGAGCTTAGAAATCTATCTTGAAAAATTTATTTCAAAATTTTATGCCAAGTAATATGATGACATTATAAAATCTTTAATTTTATATTTATCAATAGAGGTCTATGGAGTGGCACTCTGAAATGCGAATTTTACAAAATTGATATTGCATTTGATTGTCTATATTTGTTCATAATTAATCATTTTTGTCCATCTTGCAAAAAAAATTAAGAATAAAGAAGTTTTCCATGCTGTATAAATTTTGTAAAAATTACGAATATAATCTAGCAACTTAGACATTTTTGAGCTTAGAAATTCTATCTTGAAAAATTCATTTCTCAGAATTTTATGTCATGTAGTATCATGATTTTATAAAATCTCTTTGATTTTATATTTATCAATGGAGGCTTATGAAGCAATTCGAAATGCGAATTTTACAAAATTGATACAGTATTTGATTGTCCACATTTGTTTATAAATAATCATTTATTGTCTATCTTGCAAAAGAAATTAAAAATAAACAAGTTTCCCATGCTACATCAATTTTGTAAAAATTCGTATTTCGCTGCCAGCTTCACAGACCACTGACCAATGGCTCTCTCGAAGACGTGCGATGTGGCGGCCACTTCACAGCGTAACGTTCGCCGGCTAACGATTCGATGTTCGCGCGGAACGGCCGCCCGCGCAACGCCGAAATGCGCAATGTTCGATCGTCCAGGCGAGGAATGGAGCCGGCAGGATGGTTGAATCGAGCTTGTAGATCCATCGGAATTCGAACCTCGTCATTAATTGGAGGACGACGCCGTGCGGCGCTCCCGGTTACGCCACTCTGACGGGCTGACCCACTTTCCCACGAGGCTCCTTCCGCGCGGTATCCACGCTCGAACTTTCCTGCGTCGTTAAGCCCCACGTGACTAGGCGGATCCGCCGAAATTGATTGTGACCCGGCTAGCACGTTCATTTGGAGAGACCGTCGGGGCCGCCCATATTCGCCGACAACTTTGTATTTAATCAAGTCGAGAGCGACGCTGGGACAAACGAGGTAGCGTGACGGTTTTGCAATCCGGAAGTGAATGTTCACGTGCGTGTTCCGCGATGCCTTGTCGCGCGCTTCACCTGTTTCGGGGGCTGCCGTGAAAATGACCCGTGCATGCCGCGAAACTGTTAATCCCTCTTCCTCTCTTTCTTCCCTCTCGCATTTACTTTTTACTTCACGAGTAATCTGAAGAAACATAAATGAGAAGCGACCAGCAAAGGCATTGAGCGAAGAGAAATAAACGTTGAATCTCGTGTGAGGTGTCTATCTATCTCGGTTTGCCGACTATATTCCGGATAATTCTAGACACGTTATTACTTAAGGCAGTCTTGCTTTTTTCCCTCCCGCCGCGATGAAGAATAACTAAAGAGCACCGCCCTCGTACACGCATGTCACCCGATAACTATTTCCGGCTACTTCCGTGAACGCGTTATTCTCGGTATACTTTGTCACGGCCACTTTCTGCCAAATAGGTCGCTGGGCCGACAGACTATTTACTTCGATTTCTCATCGGGGACGTTTATTAATAGCTTTTGTAAGAGCTTAATTTTTTGGTGATACCATCCTTTGGTTTTTCTTTCGGACAAGTTTTCGAAATAAATTGTTTAGTTATGCCAAACGATATTATTTTATTTAATCGTTATCGGTGAACACGGTTCACAGGGAACGTTTTCGAAGGTTCGAAATTTAACATAATCTCATCTTGAAACGTAATCACTAATGAAAATGAAACCGTTTAATCGTAAAACTGAAATATCTGATTAATTAGATTTATTTTACCGATGTATACATTGAAAAAAATTTCTAATTAAAAACGGACGAATCAGAAAATCTTGTAGGCGTGATCAAATGTTCTGGTTATTAATAGAATTTAATTTAATTTAATACTTTATAACTTATAATAACCAGAATTCCTATTAGAATAATCAGAATTTTTGATCACGCCTACAAGATTTTTCCGATTCGTCCGTTTTTAATCAGAATTTGTTTTCAGTGTAATTGTCTTGATTTTTCTAACATCGTTCTGTTTATCAAGTACACTTTGATGAAAGTTCTCGATTGCTTCTAAACAATCTTGATCTCGATAATAGCGATAACGACCGATTGCTCGTCAATGACGATATTGTCAACAGGAAACGTCTATGATTACAGGCGGATCTGTCAGGGGGGAGATTGAACCAGGCTCGAACGAGCTCACACCTGGCAGACGGTCTGGCGGCGGCAGATGATGCGGGTGAAGG
>VBVR01003820.1:0-16221 GCA_011638315.1 Tetramorium parvispinum
AAAATAATCAAGTGAAATACATTCCGTAAATTAAATGAGACACATTTATACGGACTGTAGTGGAAGTATCCAGTCTTTTTTATATTTTTCCTCGAGTGATCTTTTGTTGGTCGAATAAGCAGCTTTCACGCTATAAGAAATCGAAGTTTGAACAAAAAATCATTGATCCGAGAAGACCTATTATTGCGTGGCTCCATCGGCACATTCTGCTCGCATTCGTCGTCGAATCGAGCCCGAAACGCCGCTGGATAGCCAGTGCAGCGTTGCGAATCAATCGACCATAATCGCGCCCGTTGAATCGCGTTCTCCCGTTTCCTGCGTCTGGAAAAAGCGTTTCGATGGCGGCCACGCGTACCGCATATCAATAGCCCATCTCGTCCCGAAAGCTGGCCCCTGCATCCCAGGAAGGATGCCCATCGCGTCGTCCTTGTTGCGGCCAGATAGGAAACTAATAAACCGGAAGACAGCTATCGCGCTCATGCCCGGTAAATCGATCATGGCCCGATCCCAAGATCATGTTTCGATCTTTGCACGTCACGGCCGATCGAAGAAGCATAATAGACAAATTCCAAACATTTGCATTGCATTTACAATGTGAACAAAAGTTCAAGTAAATCATTAATATTTATTTCTATCAATGCAAATTAGCTTTAATCTCGGTTTAACTTACTTTCTATTTAGACCTAAGAATTAGAAAAAGATGAAAAGTAAGTTAAATCGAGATTAAAGTTAATCTACGTTGGTAGAAAATGAATAGTAATTCATTTAATGCAATTGTAAATTCTTCAAATTTGTCGTAGAAATAAAAAAATATTGTATATATCGCTATTCTAGTTTTATATTTTTTCTATTTTAGAGATACAGAAACAAAAGAAATGCGTAACACATCAAAGTACATCCACGTTAATTAAAAAAATATTGTTATATTGTTATTTTATATTTAATAGTAAAATATATATCTTTTATCTATAACTATTATTAATGCTCTTGTTATTTTGACACTGGTTTCATCGCACTTTTATTTTATTTGCGGTCTTGTCTTTCGTCGGCAAAATATCTCCGAAGCGAAACGTTGTGGCTCACACATATAAAAAGGGAGAAGCGATATCGCGAAGAGCGTGTCTAGCTATTCGTCCTGGGACCGATACTCGTTTCGAATTCTCCTGTTGCGATTGGCAACAGGATTCGGATCTTGCGAACCCTTACAAGGCGAGAACCCATTTCTTTCCCCACGACCGTAAAGCCTCCAGGAATTTCTCTCAAAGGATCCCTATACTGCGAAACGTTCCCGACGTGGGGCAAATTTCTCGACAGATTTTTGAGTCTCAATAAATCTTGACAGAACCTTCGCAAACCATCCGAGAAAAAGACATTAGGCTGGAAATCTTCGTAATTTGCCTCCCGTACCTTTCACCACGATAAGCAAAGTTTGCAAGAAACGAGTCCTTTAACTCTGCTTGTCGAAAGCCCCAGCTTCCCTGCATTAATCTTTGAAAATTAAAGTACAAAAAGTTTTAAATATCTAATTATAAGAAATTTTTACTACGATAACATTCAGTTGTATTACGGTCTCTATAAATAATTGCAATTATATTGTAGAAATATTATATTTTAACCTGAGAATGTATTTTCTCAATTTCGTAAATTACTGTTCAACAAATCGCTTCGATTGATAGTCTGTACGATCTCTCTCCTAAATTCAACACCGTCACTTTTCCATAAATCGTATATCTCGGGAACATGATATCCTGTCGATAACGAGGTTGCAGGAAATGCGCGCGACATGAAAGTTGAGAAAAAATGTCGCGCACGCTATCGGCCGAACGATTGGCAGCAGTATACATTTTGTATAAAATCGAAATTATACGATACGATGAATCATGCAAAAGTATACATAAGCGTGTTGGATAAATTAATTCTTTAAAAATGGGTATTTTTTAATCCGCGCATTACTCGTTATATATTCCAATGTGATAAATATTCATGAATTTTTAGTCTAATGACTTGTAAATCTTATCGAATCATTCCCCTATCATTACTAAATCATTACCTTTTTATTTAAAAATATTTTCACTAATATTTTATAAAATCACACATAACCGTGTAATTGTGCATATCAATTTAAATATATGCAGCAATAATATCATAAAAATATCCTACAATGTTGTTATTCCTTCAAGTAAACACGTATATGCAAATTATATAATGTTATGACACGTTTCAATATGTAATGAAAGATATATTAGTACATACATAGTTAGTTTATTTACATACAAGTTCTTATAAGCAAGGATTAAATTGCTATATAATACTTAAGTATCATTTTATGCGATCTATCGGATATGATTATCAATAGTGAGCGATATTTTGCCTTGACCGGCACGTGATACTGCCCTGCAAGTGCAATTTGTCACAATCCTTTCCACTTCTTTTCCTTCCTTTTGTACAGCATGTTACACAGCTCTCTTTCGCACACTACATCTAGCATGTCACGTTTTACACTAATTTATCCAATACATCGCATAGCACGCACACTCACAACTGGAGATGCAATTTTTGCAATTTTTATATTCACAGCCGCTTACATAGATTTCAACTTGACTGAATTTTTTACACGTATGGATGCGTGAAAGAGAAAGAGAAAGAGCAAAGAAATATCTTACATATAAAGATGTAAACTGTAATAAAATTATAAATTTTTTTTTTTATTAGCGAATCAATTCAATCAAATTCGAATTCAGTTAGAGAAATTGCAAAGAAGATATAAATAGCTATTCCTCAAATTAGCAATAATTAGCAATATTCGTAGAATCGTACTTGTCTCAGTTGCAGTTCGATGTTAATAAAATGAATGAGGTGTTATAAAACGAGCAAAATTGATAAATGAGGTTCCGATAAGCTTATAATCCACTGAAAAGAGCAATTTTAGACTAAGGGAAGCATTATAGAAAGCTCTAAGAATCAGCTTTGATAAGGAAGCCTTGATACATTCTCGCATCTAAAGGATTTTGCGAAGCTTTCTCTTACGGGAATCATACGATTATTCTGTAGCAATGGCGAAAAGAGCAGATTTCTTGGGCGGCTTCTCGTAACCACTCGCCTGAGAGCAAAAATCTGATGGGATCAGCCGTTCTCCTTCGAAAGCGTTGCCGGGAGAACGTTTAATCTGGTAAAGGCGGGTCCGACGAATAATTCACTCAACGGGCGATACGAAGGAAACGAGGGAAAAATGTGCGTAGGTGAAAAATCGAGCAAATAAAACTCAAATGACCTGAACTATTAACGGAAATAGGTAGCATGACTATTATAATTTCTCTCTCTCTCTCTCTCTCTCTCTTTCTATTGCGCTAATAACTATTGAATTACTTTTAGACACTTCAAACATAAAAGCAATATTTATAAAGAAATATTTTATTTGACATTCTCGTCAAATTCGCTAATAAATCTACAACGTGGGAAAAAATAACGATGAAATAATCAATATATTCCATCGTTAAAATATTTAAAAAAATAAAGTTTTAGGAATAAAAAGCAACATGTATATATAATCCTTAATCAGAAATGTGTTTTGCTATTCTTGTTATATTGGAAAATAATTTCTCTCGTATTTCGATCTATTTAATACAGTGGGAATTTAAACTCAATTACTGATCAAGAGCCATTAAAGGTTTATGCAAAAATCGATAGAAACACAATTTATACTTTTTTGGAAATACAGCCAAAATCTTCTAATTATTTGATAAATAATACTTATTTCGACGAGCTTCAGTATGTATGAATACTCAATAAAATATGGATATTTCCGATATCAAACTTCACGCGCGGTTCTCTTTCTTTCTAAAAGAAGCAAAATGCAGAATCACACATTTTGATTGCAAATTTCTTGCAGATTTCTTTATAACAATCCGCTTATAAACCATTGAAAAAAACTTGCCTATATTTTCATATAATGATTGTAAATAAATATTTTAAATAATTAAGTATCACTCTATCCAAAAAAATTAATAATAATAAGCCTTGCGGTCGATGCTGGACCTCTTTTGCATAATTATATGCAATAATTCCTTTGAGTGCATTTTTCAAAAGAGGTACATCCATATCAACTATATAAGACTTCTTATTATTATTAGCTTGATTTATTCATAACAATCAAATTTAATTAAATATACCAAAAAATTAATTTGTACACAAGATATTTTTATTGACATGAGCAACTTTTTTTTAATTTTACAGATCTAAAGTTATGTGTCTCTCTATCTCTCTCCAAGACAATTATATGATAAAATTAACTATTAAATTAGCTGAGTTTGTCTTAAGAAAATATCTTTGCGCATCAAATTTCATTAAAAATTTAATTCAACGAAACCCAATTCGCGCGCAGACTTTCTTAAAAACTCATAAAGTAGAGAAAAAAGATCTTACAATCTTTCACCCGACGGCATTTTATACCCGTTATTTCGACGCTTGTTCGCGATCGGAAAAGCGCTTTCGAAAACGATATGATTTACGTCAAAGGATCCTGTCACGACGTACACGAAATGGCACCTTCGCGTGAAAAGGGTATTTTCTCGGCACACACAGCGAGCGGCGGGTGTAGGAAGGACCGCTACCACCTGTCGATCCCACTGAAACGCCCGAGGGATACCGCCCTCGTGTGCGGGCGAGCGATCGACTTTATTCCCTTATTCCCGCAGAGACCCTTCGTGCCAGCCCGGGCGTCACGTTACGCTCGGACGGACGTACGAATCCCGGGTACGTCGATATCCCGAATTTGATTGTCGATCCTGTTCTGTCAACAACTGGCATTACCCGTGCGTTCGCGTTATTAGATGACGCGTGGATATAAAGGCCGCGAAATGGAATATTCTCGCGTGAGGTCAATCGAAGTGGTGCGAAGGGCCGCTTTGATACGATGCGAGAGAACCTAGAAATTCAACGCGTCGAAATAGTGGGTACGATTTATTTGCGTTTCGCTGTGCCGTAAAGCGGCAAAAAGTATGCGTTGGAAATTTTTAATATATTTGAATTACGTATAACGTATAAGTACGGTGATCATTCGTCCTATATATTACAGAGGACAGTCCTTTATTTTAGATCTGTGTCCTTTAGATTTATTTTTTTTCTTGAAAACTCACTTTTGTCCTTTATTTCTGAAAAGTCCTAGAAAATGTTCTCTATATTTCAGTCTTTATCACCTTTGTATATTTTGTGTAATGTTTAAATAAAGATGTAATTCTTTTTTTATACATAATTGTTTTAATTAAAAAAATTTTAGTTTCTTTTCATATAAATATATATTCAGGGAAAAAATATTAATGATAATAATAAATTTACAGTGCACTTGTGTTTATGAAAGAAAGGTAGGTGGCGGTATTCTTTATTTTTCTCAAAGAGAAATATAGTCACCGCATGTATAAGTAACGTATAACAAATTTAAATTACGTATATGTGTTCAGCTAATACGTGAAATTCGGTGCAATCCATTTGTGGAACACGAAAAACCGTAAATGTACATTAGTCTTATCATTCGAGATTGCGCTGACAGTTATGTGAAGATCAATCGAGTTTTCGAAATACTCGGGAAGTAAAGTAAAATGAACGAGCGGAAGTCGATTTCCGTGCGTCTGTTTCCCGTTGACGGAAAATATTTTTAATATCCGGCAAATCCATACTTCTTTATTCTGTGTTGATGTATAACATAACTCGAAAAAATGTTATTCAATAAAAAAGTACGTTTTCCCAACTCTTAGTAGAATTTGAATTTAATGAGATGTTGTTTTCTTAGCAATTTTTAAGAAAATATATGACAATTATGGAACCTTGCAAGAAATGTTCAAAGTTTCTATAATTATCGTATATTTTCTTCAAAATTTTGAATAGTATCGTAAATAATATGTGAAATATCTTCCAATCGCCTCACTGCAACAGTTTTACATGTAGTGTAATAAAGAAAATTGATTTCCATAAAAAAAAATATTTCTATTATTTTAATAAATGAAGGAAAATATTCCAGATTATTAATTAAAAATCTAGAATTCCATGAATTACTTTTAATAAATTTTAAAATATCACAAAAAAGTAGTTAACGTTATTTTTAATAATTTTTAAGAAAGCAGTACGTAATATTTTACGATCCTGTACATCTCTTTACTTTCTTAAGATACACTAAATCACGAATGCCTTTCATAGCAATATTACGTATATCAATTATAAAAACGCAAAATATTTTTAATTTACAAGCAAGTTTGATTTTTATTTATGAAACCACGAGATTTCTCTCCGTTCGCAGAGTATATTATATTGTAAAAAGATCTCACGAGTCAAGATGCCTCTTCGCATCTTTAGGCCATCATCACCACTGGCCGATATTTTCAAACTACATTTCTCTTCTGCCTTCTTTCTTTTTCCTTCTTTTCGCATCTTTGCCATCTTTTCTAGAGACTTTTTTCTCTTATAGAGCTTTCCTGCCCAGAAAATTGTTCCGGTTTTAAAACTTTCTTTGCCGAGACAGGACAACCGAAAATGGACAAGGCAAATAGAAGAGATAAGACAGTGCTAAAATATTCAACGCAACGAGACTACGTAAATATATTCGTGGTCGTCATCTTTCTTCTTTCTTTTGAATGGTTCTTTCTAGATACCTTGTCGTTTTGATTTTTATTTCCTCTTTTTATACCGTACATTTGCAAAACAGTCCTTGTTCCTATTAAAACGAAGGAAAAACGAGAGAGAAAGAAAGATAAGAGATTCCCATTATAAACTTACCGCAAACTTTTAATATACACAAAACAATGTGCAGTCTGTATAAAGCTCATTATAATGATAGAGCATCCAAAAAAACATTTATTTATCTCCAAAGAGCAAACTACAAAGAATAACAATCCGTAATAATAAAATTAATAAAATTTCATAAATTTTAAAAAGCAATGTAATTTCCTCTAAATAAAATATTTTCCCAGAAAAAGCCACACTAACAACATTGCCACTTCCATTCGCATGTTTATCTATCTCTTTGTACCGCGTCTTTTATGCTGTAAATGTCTTTTACGCCCGACGTGATTTATTTAAGAAAGGACGTCGACGACTAGCGCGCTACTCGAAATGTTCATATTTCTCTGCGTATTCAATAAGCTCAGCTTTCTACTTTTCTTACGCGAAGCAACATCGTCTGCTACAATATCCTTCTCTCTCTCGTACTTCCTCCTCCATTTAATAGCATAAAAAAAATACATGTGTTACATATGTGGTGTGCGCGTTGATCTTTTTTTCCTGTACTTTTTGGATAAAACTTGTCAGATAGATAAAAAAATTTTTATCTATTACTGCAAAGTTTAAAAAATTTTTAGATTTTGATTAATTATACGAGGATCGGAGAGTCTAAGATGCAAAGATCATAAAATTCAAATATTTAATAATTCTTGAAAAAAGGATATTACTGAAGTCGGTCATGTTGAAAATGTCGGAAAATTTATATGAAATTACAGAAAATTTTGCACATATACATACTCATATGTATCTCTTTATAAGTTCAAAAGGCAAGGTTGACGGTAATAAAATTAACAGGCAGTCAGCTAGTCAGCCTCGCTTTGCGTCAACCCTCTTTCATTTCCATCCCTTCGCGTTTGCTCGAGTTCTTTCACAGTCTACATCACTCACAAGCACCCCTCTACTTAGAGAGAGCGAACGCGCGCCACCCTCGCTTCGACTTCATAGTGTTGCACAGTACTTAATGATCACTGTATAAGGAACGGTAGGGTGAAAGGAGACAGAGGGACGATTAAAGTCTGGAATATCGTAAGCTAAACGTTAACCAGAGGCAATGTGTAAGCAAAAGAAATAAGAGCGAGGGTAGGTAGCAGAAGGGTGGGGGACGTCAGGGGAAAGGGAAATGACGACTGAAGACATAGAAGAGTGGGTTGGGGATAGTAAAATATGGGCCAGACCACGCTGCTAATAATAATAATAAAGGCGAAATAAGAGAAAATGGGACTCCGGAGAAATTCACGGGCTTGTAATAAATTCAGGACGAAACAGCCGTTCCATTTGCGGCTAAGAAGAGGAATGAAGAAAAATAAAGAAATCTAGCCAAAGCGCGGAAGGACAAAGCGGAATTTAACACACCGGCACGCTTACATGTGGCTAGATATGCATGTTTAAATATTTTACAAAATTGTTCAAAGTGATTACTAATTTTATTAATTTAACAAATATTCGTTACGGGAAGGACAATTTATGTAAATTGCATTTTGTATACATAACTAATAGCAGCAATAAAAAAAAATTGAATTTTTGGATATCTTCGATTAAATTCACTTTCTAATGTTGCTTTATCACAAAAGTGTTACAATTCTCATTTAAACAATATTACAATTTTCTTTAAAAATTCTATTCAATCTTTATGATTATTAATTAAAATTTACAACTATATTTCTCTCAATTAATTTAACATTGCGCAATCTGTCATTTATTTTTTAATATTACTTTCCACCCTCTATATCTACCACTCTGTCAAAGATGTCAAATTGTCATATTTGTGACTTTAATTAATCATAAATGGACGAGAATGCGCTATCGAAATATTACACGCTCGGATACCTTGTTTATCAAATGTCACCAAAGCATTACAACTCGCAATATGAAATGATTAAAATTGTTTAATAAAAAAAATAATAATATCTTGTCTCTGATATCTCACAAAAACGCGAAATGCAAAGCGTACGAAACAAATTTCAAACGGCGGCTACCACCGACATAATGCTCGGGCTGACGGGAAGAGAGGCTAAAGGAAAATAAAGTACGGAAAATCGGGAATCGCTCTGCCATAACTACACGCGGTCACGCGACGACGCGTGCGAAATACGGGAGCGCGCACAATGGAATCGGCGGACAGCGCGCGGACGTGCGGCGAGAGCGCGCGTGAGGAGCACGTGCGAGCGCGACTTTCCCCTTCTGGAGGCGCCTCCGCATTTTCCGCGGCGGGATTTATAGGAGCGGCGCGTACGGAAAATCGCTCGAATGCTCCTTCCGCGATGGATTTCCTTTCCGCGTCACTACGTAACTATAGAGATACGTGGAGGTACTTTTGTTCTTGCGCAGCACCTGCCGCGGAGAGACGCTCGCAATGTGCCGCGTTATCCCGGGATTCAGGAGGCTTTAGCTCCTCCGAGTCGGCCGAGTCTTTACATTCTTGAATAGCTGCATAAATAATGGAATATGGACCGTTTATTTTTAGGACGTCGGACATCCGGTTCTGCAAATTATCTTCGCAAATAAATTTCTCGTTATATTTTTTATTACGTAAATACTTTAGACAGGAAGGGATTAAAAAAAGCTATCGATTAAAAAAAACTGATTAATTAAAAGCTGTATTTTACATTTCCTATTTCTCTCTTTCTCTCTTTTTCTCTTCTTTCCTCGTCTTTCTCCTATCCTTTCACATCGGAAGACAAATTTTTCGTAATTTAATGTCAAATTTTGTTACCATTTTTCTGTCAAGTACAAAAATAGTAATGCTCACAATCTACCAAACAGAAAACTGGTAATACTGTAAATTGCGCAACATTAAATATCACGTATAAAATTTTGATATCGTAAAAACGTTACTCTGGTTAAAATTATTAAATTAATTGAATGATACACATTCTCTCTCTTGCCTCTCTCTCTCTCTCTCTAATATAACCTATTTTTGTGGCGACTAAAATTTGGGAGAAAATCGATGCGCATTCGTCTTTATCATTAACGCGGACTAGCGCAACCACGAAATGCCCGGCACGCTTTAGCATCAATTGACTCTAAAACACACCGAGCAAATTTCTTCTTGCCAATTTAATTAAATTAAATTGCTTTTATCGCGACCGCAACATCACAACGTGGCATTCGCCCCGCAAAATAAATCAGGGCAGATTGACCCTTTGATGGCGCCGTTCAGTATGTTATCAAGTGGCGGCGAAACATTGGCGGACTGACACAGAGAAATTTACACCCTAATTTAATTTTGAAGCATCACCGTTGTTACAAATATCGCGTTGTGCGTGAGAAAGAATGTTCATTTTCAGTTTAATCAAATTATGCTCGAGCTAGAAAAGATGAGAAAAAAAAAAGATGATTCTGTCTTATTCAATGTCCGTCGACATTATGTACGCATGCATATGCAATATCCTTTGTATTTAAAAGCGTCGTAATAAAGGGGAAACAATATCGCCACGCGGTGCCATGCATTCGGAAAACAGCGCCGATAACCGTAAAATTTCGATCGTCGCAACAACGATGGCAGACGTGATAAAGAGGGCTGTACAGGCGGAAACAATGGCAGCGATTTGTAATCTCGTCCCTGGCGGCGGCACAAAATTATGAATTATGAATTATAAATTAGTGAACGACGCATAACAGCGATTGTGGCAAGATATAAATTGCCCGATAATTATTCGGTCCGCGATCCGACATTTGTTTAGGATCGAATTTTCCATAGTTGAGAAAATACGTTTCTACTATAATATACCAGGATGTCCAATGAAATATGGTCGTTTAGAATATTACTTTCTTTTTAACTACAGAGAGAGAGAAAGAGAGAGAGAGAGATTGTTACAGGCAGGAAATTAAACATGAAATATCTCCAAAAAGTAAGATGCTTTTTAACAGACACATGTATTCCATCGTGCATAAAATACTTAATTAAAATAATATATGTTGCATCTTCCATATTTTCCCAGTGAAAAACGCCAATTTCATAATTTCTCTTTGAGGAAGATAAAGTATAAATATCAAAGCATATATATTATAGTATTTAATTACTTAAAAAAAATTATTAGATTTACTTAAAACTACATTATAACCGGGCATAAACATTTTTTAGTTATCCAAACTGGAAATTTGGAGCTCTTACCACCTAGATGTTAATTATTGAGAAACGAATTGAAATATTATCAAATATAAACGGTACAAAGATGTATATTATAGCTGCAATGATAATGAACGTTTTAATCTTCATATAAAAATAAATCTAAATAAATCATGGTTTATATATAGAAGCGGTGAAAACATCGCAAATATTTTCCTTTAATTATTCGAAAACATCTCGTATGGCCAGTCATATAACTGGTACGACATAATTAAAGGAGTGGCCATACCACTGGCGGTGCGCACGTGTCGAATTACACGAGCTCTCAATCCGATTATACATGATCCCGTACAAAAGAGATATCACCAACGAGAAGCGGGAACTGCTCTACTGTTGCAGCTGCTGAAATTAGAAGCTTCTGTTTCGTTGCGGCTGTTACGTTGCCTCTGGGTATACCGCGGCTCCGGTAACGATTCCGTAGTCGAATAAAGTACTTCAGTGAGTCATCCCTCGGGCGTTCATGGATTAACAGGGTGCTCGTTTTAACGAATGTCGATCTCCGAAGAAGTAAAACAATATCAATTGACGAATTTTTAAGAACTCCGCGTCTTCGTATTATTTCATTTTAATTAGAATACAACGAATCTTCTAAATTAGAGAGAACCGAATGGTATAAAATTTCATAATTCTTTCATTTCGATAATATTGTTGTTTCTTAAATCACTAAAAATTAATAGTAAAATCACATTAAAAAATTGCCGATTGATAAATTGATCAATAAAATTGTTAAATGACAAGTTCAAAATAATTTTTTATTAAAGAATGAACAAAAAGAAAAATTTTTTCTCTTTCACTTGAGACAAAAATGCTCTGTTAATAAATTTTCCTTCGTCTCTACTAAATTCATATCAACTTCTGTTTTTGATAGCTACTAGACAAAGAACTCAAAACATTAAATGAATATAAAGGTGAAAAGAGAGAGATATATATGTGAAATAAATTCGGAATTTTTCAATCAAGGGCACACATCACTTTACGTAAATTGTCCACGGCACCCGATGTACGTGTCCAGATAGTTACGCCACGGTTTGCACTGTCGTTGTACCTCCACCCCCTCAACTCTTACAACCCGTTCCTCCCAGCTCCAGCCGGGGTCCTCCTTTTTTTCTCACTTCCGCTGAAATTCACGACACCCGCGGGAACGGTGGTGGCGGCTACATTCAGAGAAATGGCCGCCTTTAAAGGGTGGTCGGGAGATTTAAGGGGTTGAGGTTTCGCCGGTAGGGTTGAAGTCAAGAGAAAAAGAGAGGGGTGTCTGCGGGCAGCTCGCAGACCCTAAATCTCGACAGAAATCGAGTCACATTGGCGTAGTGTGAACGAGAAGATGAAGATAACCGGAAACGCCTACGGTAAATGGATAAAGGAGAAGAAATGCTGTTGCAAACGAAAATCGCCGCAATTGATAAGGAGATTTAGAGAATTGAATATAGGGCTATGCATTACAACGAAGGGATGCCGAATGAGATAGAAAAACGAAGATTCGCAAACGAAGAAAAGCATCATCCTTATATTATATTATATTAAGTGACATAATAAGAAATATTTCTCTTTCATTTCCAAAAATATTAATCGTAAAGATTTATAATTTTTAGATTTATAATTTTTTCGTATTCATTTCATATTCACATTATATAGTAAGTGATAAAATAAGAAATAATATTAATTACATATTGTACGGAATTTTTTTTCAATCTCATGTAAATTTTCAAATGAATGAAGTTTGATTAAAAATGTTTCGGTTAAAATTATGAATAAAACAATTGAAATTTGAAATGGTAAGTATTATAAACACATTTGAATTATTAAAAAAAAACACAATTAACAATTATGATTGCGTTACATACTTGATACATTTTCCCGATATCCTCCTGCCATTTTGTGGGCGCATTCGCGTAAATATCGGGAAATAAATTGATAAAACAAAACACTTTCTTAACGTTTTAAGCATAGCTCCGAGATATTATCAGACATTCTGGTAGCGGTTTAATAACGCATGCACGTATTTCATTTAAGCGTACGCGATGCGCCTTAATAAAACGAAATTAATTTTCAGCCGATTTAATGGGGTCACAGGTGACTTTTAGCACTATAAATTACTAAAGAGATTAATTACTTTGTATCAGTTAACTGATTTTTTCGAATGCTTTGATTCGATTATTTTGACCGATTGCTATAGATGTCTTCGTTTATGAATTCTTAAAAGAAATTCGTAACAATGATTTGATCAGTTTCGTGACCCATTGTATATAGACGTGTCTTTATCACATGTATTTATCATTCTAAACATTATGTATTTTCATCAAAAACTATTTAAAAACATACAATTTTGATCTAAGCGATAGAACAGAAAATTATAATAAAAATTAATATTTAGTCAGAAAAGAATAAAGATTCTAATAATTAATTATTATATAATAGAGAACGTAGCAGTTTACTTACATAGAAGACGATAACTATAAATTATATCAACGAACATAAGCTGCATTGATAGTTAAACGGTTTTAAATTAACAGCAGTAATTTACATCAATGACTGTCCAATAAAATCAATTTTGAATTAACTGAAGAATGAGACATCGCTATTTATGAGTTAATGTTAATTTGCGATGTGTGGCCATTTGGAAATGGCTATGCTGCGTTTTCAATCATCACCATCCAGCAATCACGCTCGGTATGTCGAAAATTCCTGCTTCATTACCATCCCATGGGCTTGTTCTATTACGTCACGCGGTGTCAATTTCGTGAAATTCCTCGCGGGTTTATGATCACGACCGATGACACTCACAGTTTGACGATATTGTGTGAATTTCTCAATTTGAGGAACGATTAAATTCGAAACTTGTAATAGTTAATTATACAATTATATTAACGTCATTTTTAAGATAAATTAAATAAGATAGAAATCATCATTTAGTCAAGTCAAAATTCTGAAATGGAAAAAGCATAACCGTACAATTATCTGAAAAGATGTTGAATAAAAAACTATTTAAGGAAAGAAAGACTCTCTCTTAATTATTATTTAAAAATTAAATCACAGAATTATATAATTATATACTTTAAAACAAAAAAACCTTAAAATAATTATTTACAGCTTTATACAGCCTTATATGTATATTCAATAAAATTTCATGAAATCTATAAATCTCTAAAAACATTTATTTAAATTATATTTTGTGCTATGTTCAACGCATAAGTGATATTACACCGCTTATTCCTGAAAGCAGGAAGAATCTGATAGCAAACATGTTTGTTGGCTATCTTAAAACAGTTTTAACTGCATGATTTACAGGCAGCGCACATAAATGCAACGACGATAGACGTTTCATCGACGGGCGTAAATCTTACAACGGCGATTATTCGCTTTTATAGCTCGTCGCGCGTCACATTGCCACGCACAATATGGCGTCATCAATTTTTCTATTGTTCCCATGTGATTTCAGAGCTGTACGCGAAAAAAAGCCCGTCCAGATAAACTGCTGGGTTTCTTTTAATCGGTCGATATCCGTCATATCGATATGCTTTTAATTACCTCTTTGACATCGATGCTATCACTCTGTGAAACAAGAGCAGATTGCTGTAATTACAATTAACGAGCAAACATCCTGTGGTAAGGACGTTTTAAACCGAACCAAAGCAGATTACGCAAATATTTTTTAATAATATCACGTAATCATTGTTCATTATTTACACATGACTACTTCTTAATCGGAACGTCAAAGAGAATTAAACGAAACAGAAAAAAATATATGAACATTCTTGAACTCATTAATCCTACAAAATTGTTAAATTTCCAATCAAAATTGTGGCCTTAATATACAATTCTAACTTGATTGTTTAAACAAAAAATATATAAAATTTTTAAGTTTCATAAAAATTTTAAAATAAAATATAAATAGTTATATCCCTTAATTTCTTAAATCAATCGTGGCGTTTTAATTATACGATAGACTTATGCGATAAAAAATAAGAAATTGTGATAAGAATAAGTATGTGATCTACAACGATAGCACTCTCTACCTTTCATATTCGTATAGGCTAAGATATGACATGACTTAAGAGAGCAAACACAGAAAGACTCAAAAGAGCAAAGATGTCTGTCTGAAATGCGTGCTTTAATACAACCAGATTCCGATTGTCTGTGCGAATCAACAAGGGTATATTCTCCTTTTTTTCCATTTTTCGCCACAATCGTTCGTCTCTACAGCATTACATAGCAGCGGCGGAGCTTTTGATTAAAAGGATGGCAGGAAAAAATTTTAATTAGAGACTCGAATACGTATCTCTCCATCGCACCAAAAAGGCAGAACGAGGAGATGAGGACGGGATGCTGAGAGATGACACGTAGAGTTTAAAAGAGCTATGGTAAAAAGGGGGGAGAGGGAAGGAGAGAAAAAAGGCAGCGAGTAACGCCCATCGTGGATCATTTAAGAGCATGTAATCTACACGCTCAATACCTTCAACCCTTATCGGCTAAATACCATGCAAACATACTCCAATCTGGGCAGGAAAGTCAGTTCCTATCGCTATCCCATCTTCGTCCTTCTATGTTGCTAGAATGTGTTCGAATTAACTTCCTACTGAAGTGTTGGGAAATACAAACTATCAGAAGCTGTATTATACTTGTACTATACTTAGCAATCTTATTATTTTCAACTTTATGATAAAGATCAAACTTCTAAATAGAAAAATGTATAATGTTGAGATTTAACTTTAAATTTAATGTAGTCAGTAAATCGTAGCTAAATAATTTTTGTAATAACTGTAATTTCTTATAACGTCCATTTTGATAATAACAATTAAATATGAGTGTTTTTGTAAGATTTTTTTTCACGAGATTCCTTTTTTTTAAAAAATTGAGGAATTTCAAAGTTGAAAGATTTTGCAACGCCTTTCTTAAAAAAAAGTCGAGTGATGCGACTACATCTGTTAATTAATCACACTAGTGGAAAGGTAGTAATCCATTTGACTTCACATCACTAGGATATATCACTGTTTGCTTTACCCTGCTGTTTCCGACCCGTGAGATTGTAATAATTATTCATCAGCTCAACCAAGTGGTTAAAATCTTTTCCGATAACCACATGTTTCATCAACCAGATCAGCGAACCAGCTTATTCAGAGGAACAAGAGCCGCGAGAGTTAGCTGGAAGCTGTTGTACATTCAAATGCATGATATCGCGTGTGAAACAGCAGTTAGGGGGGTCAGATCTGCATAACTCTACTACGAACACTCCCCGAGGGTACCTTAGCTTCAGCCGCGTACGCGCTCTCCTATCGAAATTCACCCCCCTATACGTTGTGTATGCACCCACCCCTCCCCTTGCC
>VBVR01003821.1:0-16213 GCA_011638315.1 Tetramorium parvispinum
ACTATATGCATTATTGTGTTAACCATAATTATTAGAAATATTATAAAATTATAGTTGAGACCAAAAATATATTTTTCTCTCAGTGTATGAAATATCTTTTATATGAAAACTTATATGAAACTGTTCAGAAATAAAGGACAAAAGTGAGTTTTCAAGAAAAAAAAAATCTAAAGAGCACAGACCTAAAATGAGGGACTGTCCTCTGTAATATAGGACAGATGATCACCGTATATATCAATGACGTTTATCCTTTAATTATTACAAGACGTTACAACTTTAATGTTGAGAAATTTGAAAGAGAAGCGAGAACCAAGTTCCTTAAATAAAAATGAAACCTCCGAGAGGGATTCTACCTAAACTTGCGATCGACGACCGCCCACATCTAATTGACACCTAATCTAACAGCCGAAAAAGGTTTTTCCTCGTTCAAAAAACATTTCAAGGAGAAGAGAAAGAGACAAGAGGCCCCACGTGAAGACGCTTTCCACGAGCGTCGTAAAATTAAAACTTACGCCGTCGCATTATCGAATCGCAAGACCGAGCCGAGCTGCCCGATAAACAATAGGTAGAACAACGGCGAAAGCTACCTCAAATGTCGGTGCGCGCGTGCGCACTATCGCGCTTCCCAGCGTGATTTCCCAGTCTTATCTATCCCGAAAGGAGCGCGGGAGATGCGAGCGAGCCGGCCTTACCATTTAATTCGACGATCGGCGATACGCGGCCCCGCGCGATCGTTAACGCCGATAAGTTGGCATGGGCTCCTAGATCTGAGCGGGGCCCGTCCTGCCGGTATCGATAAAACCGCAATGATCCGGCGGTGATACTTAGGCGTAATCTGAACAATCCGCGGATGAGAGAACGGAACGTCTTTCTGGAAAGGGGGGAAGAAGGGGGAGACGAGCGCGAGTAGAAGAGAGGCAGGCGCGAGGGGGGCCCGAAGAGGAGCGAGAGAGAAAGAGATAAGGAGTAGGGTGAGTCGTCCACCGAGGTGTCGGCAAACAGGGCCGTTCGACGAGTGGTTCGACTCCGGTGGTCCACGACGGTAATGCCTTAGTTTCCATGCAAACTGGCCGTACGCCTCCATACCTTACGCATAACCGGATATTAACATGGGAAGTGGCCGACGCGGATTCTTCGGGGCCCCGTCGTTGTCCCCTTCCCTGCACCCCGCCCCTTTTCCGCTCCTCGCCGCGCGTCAGGATCCCTGAGCCTTTCCTCCGCCGCCGCCGCCACCGAAGGTGGGATCGAGATCGGGATTGTGATTTTGATCGAGGCTGCGAACCGTGTCTTCGGTGTCGCTTCGACACCCGACTGATCGCCGCCGCCGCCGCCGCCGCCGCCGCCGTGGTAGTTAAAGAGCGGCTATTCAGATCTATTCCAAAGATAGACCTACGCTCTCGATCGTGTAGATCGCATCGACTAATCGATCGCAAATGGATCGTGAGCACGCTGCGTTCTCCAGGCGGCGACCTTCGGCCGGTGACAAATGGCTTCTCGGAAGGCTGAACAAACTACACTCAAAGAAAAATAGTTACTTTTGGGCCTAACCACAATTTTATAGTATTTTTAATGATAATTATGGTTAACATAATGATGAATATAGTTAAGTTAATCATACACTCAAAAAAAAGTATTTTACGTTCAATGCGATTTTTTCTATAATTTCATATTCTAAGCTTACTGTTTTACAGCATATCCTCTTTTAATAAAATGAAAAATACATTTTTTCTCTTAAATACTCTTGTTTATATTATTTTTCTCTTGATTTCAGAGGAATTCTTTTGAGGTCAATATAAGAATAAAATTCTTTAAGATTTAGAGGATTCCACGTATATCAAAATTTTTTTTGGTGTATTTATCGTTAGAAATATTATAAAATTATGGTTGGGTCCAAAAGTAACTATATTTTTCTCTCAGTGTAGGTGTTCACGGTTGAAAAGAACAGGAGCACGGGCGTGGATCTCGCGATTGAAGTTTACGATATTCTCACGCCCTGGATTTTCAGAAAATTTCGACGCCTTTCGCACGCTCTGAATTTTCAGGGAATTTCGATCGCTTTTCGCACGCGTAGTGAGCTAAGGAGATCCAGCATGCGCTTGCACTAACGGTAATATTTCAGGTTCCATAATAATGCAATTCTGGTTGGGATTATTGGTGGTTGAGTTCGGTAACCGCATCATACCGCGGCATAATCATCGATATTGCGCCATTAGAATTAAAGATATTGTAAAACACATAGATTGCCAGCGGGCTCGACTGGTTCTCATAACAACTAGTATCCACACTTCGGCGAATCTCCGGCGATCTTTGGCATCTCACCAATTGAGCCTTTGACCAGTTCGATCATATCTCGTTACATGCGAGAGCATCCTGATACCGATTGCATGAGAATCCGAGGCGGACGTGAATGCAGCTGATTGACACACGAGATCTGGCGAGATCACGCGGACGTGAGAACACGCTGTCGTGCATTAAGACGGACGCATCAAAGCGAAATTCGACGCGGTAACCCGCGAATGATGCAACGCGCGTCAATAAAAAGGATCGTTTCGGTGGGGAAAAGCCGGCCTGATGCAGACATGTGGCTGACGCTCCTAATACATCCGCGTGTCGATTCTTTCGCAAATTACCGCATTCGATACGGATTCGATCGAGGCTTATCATCGGAATCAATTTGTTTCGCGAGCGTATCCATCTCCGATCTCGATCTAGATCCCCGCGCGCGCGCGGGCGAATGAGCGATCCGCCGCGCTCGGTGGCGATGCGCGGCATACGTGTAAGAAGCGGACAGGTGAGGCAACCAACGGGTTCCCTGGATCATATGTCAGAGACAAACGACGCTCACGTAACAAGATGGCGTCACGGTGCTTGGGGAATCGCTGTACTTAGCGCTGATTGCTCCCCGAACACTTCGGCCGCGCGGTCGCTTTCGTTCTCCATTCAAATGACGTGCCCGCGAAGCTCCGTCGATCCTGTATCTTTGATGGATCTAGAAATCGATGGCAAACAACGTGCTTCTAATACGGAAATAATAAGATTTACTGAATTTAATCACTAATTTAGTTTATTTTAATCCTTTTTTTCATGAAGAGAATGTTTAAAAATATGAATCTCACCTGCAAACAGTAAATAATAATAATAATAATATTTATTGGAATGTTCAACATTTAAAATCAATAAGTCTTGTAGCTTATCAAAAATAGTAAAAAATCACAATTGTTTAAATATCGAAAAATTTATAATAAAAACTTTGAATTGCAAAGTTTTGGTATTAAATTTCAAGAATGAGAACAAATGAATTTTATTCTTATTATTATTTATTATTATTTGAATTTTATTATTCGAATAAAATCAAATTATTATTATTATAATTATGATTATTATTATTATAGTTCTCATATTATATCATTTTACTTTGGGTACAGGTTCTTCAGGAAGTTCTTCTTCGGCTCGATTCGGCGAGTACGCGGCGAGTTAAAAATGCGAAAACGGGAAGCAGGTTTCACTTATCACTGACGCAGAATAGTCTCTCCAGAAAGATATATCGCAGCGAGCTGGATCACGGTGGATTTAAATGGCAAACGGCGTCGGAAGGCGACGAGGAAGAAACGGATAATGGTAATTGTTAAAGTAATTACGCCAACTTTATTTATGATAGTAATACTTTGTTCCCAACGTCTCGCGGTGGATCGCGTGCTCCGGCGGCGGCAGCAGCGGCGGCGGCGGCGGAACGTAACGCGGCGTAATAAAAACCCCTGTGCTCTCGGCACAATTAAGCGGGCATACAAATCTTTCGGTCACGCCATTTCGCCAGCGATCAATCTTGCCGGCCAACTCATCGACAAGTTTATCTCGAAAGAAAACCCGATTCTTTACGAGGCACGGTCGATCGATTCGTCCGAAGTACTTCCAGGAGCACCGATTTGGCGATACTCGTTTTCCCACGAATGGGATCGCGAGCTTTTCGAGCAACGCATTGAGAAAAGGGTTTCCGTAACGGGGCGTAATCGCGTGTCGAGAGGTAGGCCTTTTTTTCAGGCCGCGGATAAATCGATCCCTCTTTGCGGATCGACTGTACGTTGAGGTCAGCAGAGTATAATGTCATTCGGGGGATGGTCGGTCACGTAGCCGAGAGAAATGCCTCGGAACGACCGACATCTCTCGCCTCTTGCTAAGTGCCCAATCTCGCGAATTTAGAACAGACGCCGGCATGATCGGTACGCGGCATCGGTAAATCGGTAAATCGCATGCATTTCACATCTCCGCGCTCGCCGTGATCTCGATCACGATTCATCGTGAATTCTCGCGCGCATTTTCGCCTTTCGTTCTCCGTTCTTCTGCATCTTCAGAATCAAGTGTTTCGAGCGATTTAAAAATTCTCGAGGTAATATTAAAATAATTTCTGTATTATATTAATAAGAATATGTCGATAAGAAGAATAAAATTCATCGATATTAGTGAAATCGTTTTACAATTTAAACACTGTAACACAAAATGCATTCTGGAATAATGTGACTTCTTTTATATAATTATTTCTTTTTACTTTTGGAACTTCTCAAAAGTTTCGTCTAATGTGTCTTTTCCTTTTGTTCGATAATAATTACGGTGACCATTCGTTCTATATTACAGAGGACAATCCTTTATTTTAGATTGTGTTCTTTAGATTAATTTTTTTCTTGAAAATCACTTTTGTCCTTTATTTCTGAAAAGTCCTATAAAATGTTCTATTTCTTTATCACCTTTGAATATTTTATGTAATGTTTAAATAAAGATGTGTTTCTTTTTTTATATACAATTGTTTTAGTTTACAAAATTTTACTTTTTTTCATATAAATATATATTCAGGGAAAAATATTAATGATAATAATAAATTTGCATTGTACTTGTTTGTGGAAGAAGGGTAGGTGGCGGTGTCCTTTATTTTTCTCAAAGAAATATGGTCACCATAGTATTAATACACGTCTTGGAAACTCGATTCCGAGTTTACAGACAACGTTGTAAATTATATACAGTAAATACAAAGGTACTCACATTCTCTCGTTATCTCCGGCAACTAAAAGCGCGCCGATCTGGGAACGATAAGTCGAGAGCGTCGCGATGAATTTTCATCATTTTCATTCGGAGGAGAGGTGATTGGTTTATTACGGTAATCTCTGATGTATGGACGTATCTATCGTGAGAGAGGATACGTACGAGGCCAGCGCAGGGCGATACGAGACACACGCCGCTCCGCCGTCCCTCATAGACCCATAACGGGGCCCTTCCTTTCAGTTCCTCGCGCGCGCAGTTGCGACAGTTATTAGTCAAGATTAGCTCTCGCGGGTGAGCGCGGGCGAGCGGCGAGCCTCACGGAGTGCCTGTATTTTGACAGGGCTCATCTCGGAATTAATCGACACTCGTATCGTGGCGCTGGGATTACGATTTATCTGCATTATCCTTGTACAACGGATCGGACGGAGATCCCGAGCCGTTTTCTCCCTCTCTTTTTCTCTTCTCTTATCTGTCCGTTTCTCCTCTTCCTGGTTCCCGCCGCACACACACACGCGCGCGCGCACGCACACGCACGCGTACACCCTGTTTCCTCCCGTTCTCTCTTCCAGGAATTAAGATTTCTGCGCCGTGAAATCCTGCCCGGTTTCACCGTTGCAGCATACAACTCGCGGGCATTGTGTGCGCACCGTGCGGTACCACCTAGGAGCGAGAAACTCGTGAGTACACGCATCGCAGACCACCGTTGTGTGATTAGGTGCGCCCATGTCGTTCGTTCGACACGTGTTCGACGTTTCTCGGGGAATGGACCGCGGCTGATCGACGTGAAGGCCCCGTGCGAACGAGGGAACGAAGCGGCCGCCGAGATACAAGCCCGCAAATGCAATCTAACGCCTGACCTTCGCGAAAGAGACATCACTATTACACGTGAACAGTTTCTCCGAAATTATAGGTATATCAACAAACTGATTTCTCGAGGCACACGGTTTTTGATTAATTCGGAATCCATTCTTTTCTGATGGAAGTTTATCGTGTCCTTTTCCTGTGTAAATTCTTAATTTTTTCACTGCTGTCGGATTTTCTTGTAATACTTCAAATTTATATATAGAGGAAAGACCAATATCGGCATATCATTTTATTTTTGGAAATTATCTTTAATTAAAAGAAGTAAAAATTTATATACTCATGTATATACTACATACTGCCTCATAATTCAAGTTGAATCATCAAGTTGTTGTCAAGTTGATATCATATTTTTTCTAGTTTTTAAGAAAATAACGCTCTTCAAAAACAAGCGAAAATTGAGCTTTTAGAAATTAGGTACCAAAACCTGTACATTTATTAAAAAATATATTATATATTTCAATAAATAGTTTAATAATATATTAAATCGTCAACATTCAATCTAAATGTGTATTTATGTAAAATTTAATATTTAAATACAAATACATAATTATTTAATAAAGATAAAAATCTTTGGTATAGAAACAAAACTTTCGAATTTCAAGAACTCAAAATAAATTAATTTAACATAAAACAAAGAAGAAATTTACAAATTATGAATACTTAACGAGGTAAATCAACTAAACAGATCATATTTATATTAATCTTGATAAAGTGCGACATTTAATTTTTAAGAAATAAAGATATATCTCTTCAGAAGATTTACATCAATTTTGACTTTTTCCTTTAATCTTTTAGATACAAATTAAGTATATTGATCAAAAAAATTCTGATGTCTTAGAATTATTCTCAGATGCATATACCCGTTGCATATTCTTCTATATACTTCACGAAAAAGCGACGCGTTCGAGCAAGCCGCGTGAGTACAAGATCGTGCAGTGTACAAGAACGGCGAAAGATATTTCGTTGAAATTCGATAACGACTCAGCGCAGGTCGCCTAAGGTTGACAGGCGCAGCCAAGTAGCCGGAGCCGCCGGCGGAGTAATGCATCGCCGTGTTACCGGCCACCACAACAACCGGCGGACGTACAGCAGCGCGAGGAGACGCGGACGCGGATACGTGGACGCGCCGCGATGCGTGTAACGGGTAACATGATTAGCGGTTGGTTTCCACGGCCGACGGTGGCGGGTGCGAGAAGAGCGGAGACCACCCCCGTGGACGCCTCACCTGGTACGTAACTACGACCATGCTACCCGCTCGTACAAATCGGCGCCGGGGATTCATAAGGTAGACTACCTTACGGCCGGGGTGTCGCACTTCCGTCGTATCTCATCGTCGTATCGTTTTCTCGCGCCGCGCCGGCAGAACGACAAGAAGCCGGACGGCCGGACTGGAAGTAGGTAGACGAAACGCCGCACCGACGTTTAACCCGCGACATAGAACTCTCGTTGCCCTCTCCCCCTCCCCCCGTCCCTTCGCTCCCTCGGCATTCCGCGCCGGGAGAAACTATTGTGTTAACGACGACGAGGGAAAAAAAGCCAATGTATCTTCGTAGAACGCTCCGTCGTAAAATACATTCGCGTAGGAATCTCTCGTAGGATTCGTATCCGACACATCGTAACTGCCACTTTATCTTCATCTAACATTGTTCCTCGCGAGAAAAAAAACGTACGATAGGACATTTCGCGTCGCAGATTTTCCATTATTAAGCCTAAGCTGTCACACCGTGTCACACTGACCCGGACTGATGACTTATTAGTATAAAATATCTTTCGGCGCGCTTGGAAATGTAAACTTGTACTATCTAAAATCTATTTCAGGTATCTGCTACAGATAGAGACGCTTGCCTAAAGGAAAGAAGCGTCAGTGTTCATTTGGCAGCCGTTGAAAGAATTTTTCGAATAAAAAAATACTCTCCTTCAATATGTAAAGTAAATTCCTTTTTTGAAAGGTTCATTTAGAGACTAATTTTGTTATTAAAGTAACATATCTCGAGAGTATAATTATAATTTTTAGTTTAAAATGTTAGAAATTAAGGAAGTTGTGATTTTTCAAACAAAATAATTAAACAAAAATTTTTTTTTCAATTTTTTATCCAATGAAAATAATTAAAATATTAATTTTTTATGGAACATCGAAAAAAATTCTGGTTAAAAACAGACGAATCAGAAAATCTTGTAGGATTAATAAAATATTCTGGTAATTATAATAGAAATTCTGAATATTGTAATAAAACTCAATACTTCATAACTTATAATAACCAGAATATTTGATCAATTCTACAAGATTTTTCTGATTCGTCCGTTTTTTACTAAAATTTTCTTTCAGTGAATAAATTTTCTATGTTTGAACTTTATTTCAGAATTTTTTCAGAAATTTTGGACACTTAGATTTTTAACTGCAACTCATCGAAAATTGCGTTAGGTCACGGTGACCCAGTATGACAGTCTCGTTCGAAAAAAAAAGTATGACAGCCTAGGGTTAATCTTAATTGTAACGCAGGATTAAATCGCGACATAATGATGTTTCTTAAAACAATTTTAACACGTGCCCGTGTCATCTTTTCGCAAAATAAATTCTCGCACACACGTCGATTTATCTTAGGTTGATTATCTTCCTGGACCTAAAGACGCGATAAGAGAGCGCGTTAGCAGACGCAGACGCTCCCGAGTTTATCGCGGAAGAGGAGTCTCACATACGGCGCTGATATATCAGCGTCGGATAAGTGTGTCGCTTTTGGCGTGTCGACCTGGCGGATTAATCGGCGGATGAGTAAGCTAGTAGATATACCTACGGGACGACTCGGAAAGTGAGATCTCAAACGCGACAATAGGACTCTCTCGCGCGCGCATCTCTCTCTCTGTCTCGGGGCCCGGGGTCTCGGGGCCTGTTACAAATGCGAATTAATGAGGCGCATACGTCTTAGCGGGACATTACGGGTTGATCTAAACTCGATAAAGGCGAGACCGTATCTTCTCCTTGTGCGCGCAGCCTACAATGCAACGGACGTATCTACAAACGCGCGCGAGAGCGCAGCATTAATTTATAACGCCTGCAAATGCAAGGACTCGTTATACTTTCCGTCCGTAATATTCTCAGCCTTCCTAACCGATGCTTATCGGAGAATGTAATAGATCCTCCGTGTATTTCCCCTCCGTGTGCCCGGCTGTGATAAAGGCGGACCGGAGATTTATGGTCTTTCCTGATCATTAGTCGGCGTGCCATTAAAATTGCATAAGGACTGTATTGCGGGCGCGAATGGGGGAGAAGGAAGGATGCATCAAGTATATTAAATATCGAAATATGAGCGACACGAACCGCATGACGTTTCAAGAACGACACGCACCGAGAACTGACGTCCTTATGCGCCGCCCGTGTGATTTGTGTCCGCCGTCCCCAAAGTGTTAACGATCTCGGCATACCGGCATACTTTCCAGACTGGTCAAGAGCGATTCCAACTGATATTTTTAGTCGGCCGAGGTAGATCCGATATCATCGCAGGGCTCGGTGCTTACCACTCTTGTACGTCATTTGTCTCAGGCTCTTTTACGCCCCCAGCCCCATACCGCTCCACGTACCGGGTGAAACTCGCTCGTAAATTTATTAGATCGGAAAAAATTGGAATCAGATTAAGCTGGGACCCTCCAAAGTTCAACAAATCATGTATACTGAAAAAAATTCTGGTTAAAAACGGACGAATCAGAAAATCTTGTAGAATTGATCAAATATTCTGATTATAATAGAACTCAATACTTTATAATTCAAAATAACCAAAATTCCTATTATAATAACCAGAATATTTGACCAATTCTACAAGATTTTTCTGATTCGTCCGTTTTTAACCAGAATTTTTTTAGTGATAGAAAGACTTAATATAGAAAGACATAGAAAGTTAACGTAGATTAATATATTTGAACAAAGTCAATATAAACTCGAAGTTTATTTCAGGAAAAATTAAAGCGTGAGAATGTTTCCATGATTTGTTTGCATCTTGCTTCGTCTGTAGAAACGACCTCTTTGTGCGATCTTTCTCGCGACCCTCGCATACAATTTTTTTCTCATTTCAGTAATATTGTTCGATGCCTTCTCATAAAATACCGACGCTTTGTAAGCATCCCCGATTCAACAGAGTCGACTTCATGAATCGCACATCGCCGTGATAGCCGGATCACCAGTTACCATTTTTCTTCGCGGGACTACCTCTCGGCGCTCGGGCAGTCGGAGTACGCAACGACGCCGTAAAGTACCGTCCCTTCGGCGGGGGCGACACACAGTGGCCGCTTTCGATTACCGGGGTCCGGTATATTGGCGACGATGCGTCGAGTCGAAGAGCCGCGGAGGAAATCCTCGGGACACCGGGTAGCCTCGGTTGAGAGTAGGATTACAGCGCGTACCCGTGGCCGGGACCACCCACGGGTTGAATCGATCAGCAACTGATACCGCCGAAGAGACGCGGAGGGAGCGAGAGAGAGAGACAAACGGACGGAGAAGGTTGAAAACAGAAACGAGAGGGAGAAAGAAGAGAGACGGAGAGAGGGAGAGAGAAACAGGACTTACAGGTGTACCGGGGCTGCTTATGCGCCCGTGGGACGCGCCTCAATTCACGATAACGGCCACGGCGCGAGTGTTGCGCGAGGAGCTTATGCGAGACCTATCGGGGCGCGGGAGCTTTTGAGAGCCGATCTTATCGCAGCAGAGACTTACGACTAGCGCGCGAACTCCACGGCGATTCCGACCGGGGAACAAATCACGCGATCGGCCGTTGCCGCAGAGATCGCACGAGTACACCACGGACTGCCGAATTCTTTACCGTGCGCCCGTCGTCTGTTTGTTCGTTTGTTCCCACAAACCCCGAGAACTCAACCCGGTCTCCGCGTTGCAAGAAAATTATCTATATTAATATATAAACACAGAAAAACATTCATTCTACAGACGAGAAAAGCAATTACTTATTTCATTTTATATTGTTTAAATAATAGTTTTCTACAGCTAAGAATATTTTTTTAATAACAGTTTAAGATATACTCGTTTCAAGTTCAGAATATGTTTTAAATAAATGTGATGCTTATATGATAACTTTATGACAGATTTGCGAATATATAAACTTACCAAATACTTAGAACAAGTTTAGTAAGAACTTAGAACAATATTTACTCGTACGTAGTATATATTTTTCAGTATGTATATATAATAATATAATAATAAGATAACAATAAGATAACAATACGATAACAATAAGATAATAAATATAATAATGAGATAATAATAAAATAATAAATATAGTAATCAGATAATAATAAATATCACCAAGACAGATATTTAGTTTCTTCTATTTAGTTCGCTTAAATAAAAACCCAATATGATAAATAAAAAGGACGAATTAAATTGAATAACAGTGAAAATATCAACATTTCACACTTATTAAAGGACCAAATGATTATTTTTTACTATTTGATACTTGTAAGTAGGAAATACTTATGAAAGTAAAGAGAATTATGAAAATTATTTTATCAGAACATTTTATCAGAATAAAAAAAAAGGAAATGATTAATAAACACACTGAGAATCCTATTTTGTTGTATGAACAAAAAGTAAGCAACCAAATGTTTCAAACAAAAAATTTGGTTAAATTTTGTTTGAAAGACTTGGTTGCTCACTTTTTGTTCATACAACAAAATAGGATTCTCAGTGCAGTTATAAAATATCAAAATTCTGTCTTTTATATAGGAAATAGGGTGTTAATCTAGAAAATGGAAACGGTCAGACATAATCGCTCGGTACTTCCAGTATTAAAGCGCCGTTGAATCGCGAATTATCACAAATCGCGAATTCCGCGGCGATGATGCGTCGAGAGGAGGCGGTGGGCGAATTGTCGCCGTCTCGAGGCGCCGGTACTCCCGGGGCCCGGCGATATCGTAAATTCCGGCAATTATCCCTAATTAATAAGTATCCGGTTAACCGGAGAGGAACGCTGCGCGCGTTTGGTCGCGGGCACGAGCGAGCGTGCGTGCGGGGGTACGAATTTAATGCCGTCCGCGGGAAATTTAGGTGAAGGGGGGCTCGAGTCCGCCGAGCTCAACGCGCACCGTAAAGCACACTCTTTATTGGCGTAGCGGCGAAACGCGCCGATTCGACTGGCACTTTCATTACCGTCCTTCTAATTGCCCGCCATTTAGGTGAACGTATATAAGCGCCGTAATACACGGGGGTTTGTCGTTAGCTCGCCCGCGATCTCGCGTCACTGTGCTCAGAACGTCCGCTCCGCGGACCACGAGAATCTCAACAGAAGAAAATAAACCCGAACGTTTAAATGGACCTGGCACCTCTGGCGACCTGACGCCCGAGCCTGTCTGCGTGTGTATGTGTGTGTGTCTCTAGAGTTCCTCAAATACGAGTTTGGATATCATTCGTAAGTTTCAGATTAACTGTGCTGCACTTTTTAAAAGGCGTTTAAATCATTTTAATATTTATACTGTTTATTAATACAAAAATGAATTTAATAGTTTATATGTATTATACATATATGTATATCTGTAAATACATATAAATTTCTTCGTATTGTTTAATATGGTGGATCAACTAAAAATGATCTAAATTCTTAATTTTAGAGAATTTGGATTAGAATTTTAGTTTTTAGAAGAATTCTAATTAAGAATTTTAATTTTCGCATCATACGTTTTTTAAAAGCCATGAATTGAAAATTTGGTACTTACAAGTATCCAAGTGCCATACGCCAATTTTAATAAGTTTTGAATATATTGTAGTTTAAATCAAAATAAAAGGCACATATTTTTTTATACATACCCACATATCACAAAGTTGAGAGAAGGAAAGAATTTAAAAAAATTTGTTATTTTAAAAAAATCTGATTACACTGCAAAGTATATTAAAACTTTTAGTTTAGATATTTTTTTATATCTTTTTTTTATTAAAATCGGCGTGTGGCACTTGGGTAGGGCTACTTATCAGTAAAATCGGCGATTTACAAACTTATACGTTGCGTCTTTTACAGGTAATGTGATAGACAAACGTTCTATCTCTATTCACGTTCTATTCACGATCCGTGAAAAGACCGTCTCCGCGTGATTATTGAACGGTTGTACTATTTCTCAACATTAGCGTTACTTAATATCCGCGATTCCGCATAAAACCACGAAATTTCGAATAGAACGCGCGGGGAGTGGGTCTGGTCCACCGTTTAGCACGATTAACACCGTTCCGCGGTGACATTGTCCGCCCTCCGCGCGTCCGGGAGGCAAACACGCCCGTTTCCACGAAATCACCGAAATTACCACCAATTCTCGTTTCCACATCCGAGATCCACGTGCGTCCGCATCGGTTATTCCTCCCCGCCCGGCTGCTCGAGGGCCGACGAAGGAGCACCTCCTCGGGCATCTCCTCGACTACTCCGCGACTCATTGAAATTCAAATGTCAATCTCAAGAAGGCACGTGCATATATTGCCGAACGAAGGCACGGCGAAGAGGCGGGGGGGGATGAATGCGGAGTGTCCCTCCGGAGTGTCTCCGGCGATGTCGAAAACGGTCGCCGGATCGCGCCCATGTTTGCTCTCGAATTCTGTCCGGTGGACGAGGATCTCCAAGGTTGGGTACCTCCATCCTGTCCACCAGCGTGTTGTTTTATAGCCATGTTGGACGCGAGCAAACACGTCTAGGTTCCGGAGCAGATCTCCCGTCCGCGCGGCGACCTCCGCGACTGGCACCATGACGCGTCGGATGTACCAACACGGGCAGAGGCTATAAAAATATTTCTACTCAACGACGAAGCGGCGAGAAGTGCTCATTATGCGTCAATAGAGGTTTTGAAGTAGAAACGATTAGCCATCTCTCTGATTAGAAAGAATTTAAGAATCGTAGGGAAATGGTAAACACATAGTCGCGTCGAGTACAGTGTGTTTGTCCAACGGAGAGGAATCTCTTCACGATCGATGACGTAGGAGAGAGAAACCGATTAGCTAATTTAAAATTTCAATATTCGTCTTTAAGTGCCCCGATCTCCTCCGCGTGAAAGATTGAGCGTACAGTGAGTTGTGAATCTCTCTCTCTCTCTCTCGTCCGCTGTAAATGCGCATGTACCCTTGTAATTTATGCGTCTAATTAAAGTCTTGTTAACGAGTAGAACAGAATCTAGAAAAAGCGCGCGGGAGAAAAATGTTTTCGTCGCGGCGCGACCGCCGCGCCTCTCGAAGCGATTTGAAGAGACTTACACGCGTAATTAAAATTCTTCGCGGAAAGATAAATGAAATCCTTATCGGGAAGGGGGTTAAAAAAAGGTCGCCGCCGGATAATAACGCGCGGCTTTATCGCTATCGGTCGTGAGCGCCGCTACCGACCGCAAAGGCGGTAAGACAGTTAATCCGTGAAATATTCGACGTGCGGCACGACGCGGATTTTGATTTACGCGCGCGTTAATTCCCGAGGACGAGGGGGGAGCTACTGTGAGGGGGAAATCATATTCGCGGCCGCGACAACTTGCCGTCCAAAGGAGGAAGGAATCCGAAATGACGCACAGTGACGGTGCCGCCGGATGGTTGCGTCGCGATCGGGTGAAGGTCGCGGTGGCGGATATATGATTCGTGAAAATACTTCACGAATTCTCGTCTATTATATCGTTTAAGAAGCGACACCATAGGTCTGTTCGTTTTAGCTGAACTGACTGAACTAGTTCAGAGGTTATCTTTCTCCTTTCGATACGGAGGGAAAAGGATAACCTCTGAACTAGTTCAGTCAGTTCAGCTAAAACGAACAGGCCTATTGTTTATCCAAACAATTGGTTTGGCAAACCAATGGCACACTGAAAAAAAATTCTGCTTAAAAACGGACGAATCAAAAAATCTTGTAGGATTGATCAAATATTCTGGTTATAGTAACGCTGTGTTCCGATATTCACTGTCAGTACTGCAAATCTATAGTTTATGTCACGTACATTATAGATTTTCAGTATTGACAGTAAATATCGGAACACAGCCTAAGTTATAAAGTATTGAGTTCTATTTATAATAACCAGAATATTTGATCAATCCTACAAGATTTTCTGATTCGTTCGCTTTTAAGCAGAATTTTTTTCTATGTATCATTGATTTGCTAAATCATAAATAGAACTCAATACTTTATAATTTATTTTCTGATTCATCCGTTTTGAACCAGGATTTTTTTCAGTGCATACAAGTGTAAATAAATTATGTCTTTTTTATTTTTCAGACATATTTGTAATCCAAAAACTGTATTAATGTCTTACTCATGATGTCTTTCAATTGAGAGTCGCCGATCTGGACAAGAATGATACTATTGGACAGCTTTTGTCATAAGGAATCCGAAAAGATGTAACACTAGCTGTTCACAGTCAACTATTTAGGAGTAACCCTGTATCTATGAATTGAAATTGAAGTTATAGATTGATCAGTCAGAACAACGTTCACAAAATTGCTTTGTGTTAACTTTATTCTAATTAAATTTTAATCAATATTTATTCTAATTGGCTGAATTAGCTCACAGGCCCCAACCACCATTTTCCCCGCGGCTTTAGTATCGGAGCTCTATGGGGTACCCATTATGGGACAGCGGGCCCTACTTCTGCGCGCGTCTATAAATCCGGCGTCGCCGGGGGGACGAGACGTTCCCTCGCGCACGCGAATGATAAAGCGTCCGGCGTAATATTTCAAAATGGCGCGGCTACGTACTCGGTAGATGGCACAGCTCGATATTATTTAGCGTCCTGGGGTCGCACCCACTTAACCCCATCCCGCGGACGAGCGAGCGCGCAAAAAGGGTGCCCACAAAGACAGAGAATAAGTTACCTTAGTCCGCGCGAAAGGACGCGCCACGGCATTCCCGCCGTGCGCGGCGCAGGGCGCACCGGGCCCCGGTCGCGGGGGCCTTAACGGCAGCGCATCGGTCGCGTCGCGCCGCGGCACGCGGAGGGTCCTTATCGTGTCCCTGGGCCCTGGATGTGCCGCCTTATTAATGGTCACGTTTCGCGGGTGAGAATTCGCCGCGCGGTGTGACTTTTCGAAATCGAGTCGCGCACACTCGCGATTCCCCGTTTTGCTCAAAATGACTGGAGATCGTGAAGACACTTCGTCGTTGCTGTAAAAGTATTAGAATCGATAAATAGAAAAATCGTAAAGTTGATGTTATTCAATTAATTTGAATTAAATTAGTATTGTGGGACATAAACCGGTTTAACTCTCTTCGTTAAAGGTTACACAGAGAGAAACGTTTCTCTGGATTTAGTAAATGTGTTTGTTTGAATTATATTTGTTTGACTAAAAAAAACGTTTACATATACAAAACATTATTTT